>JAQIWU010000868.1:0-20892 GCA_034696445.1 Isotomiella minor | reverse complement strand
TCTTTACTTTCCTCGATTCTTATGAACCTAATCTTGGCTGAACCTTGAGTCAATAATGCAACTTTGATTCGTATGAAATGTAATCCCGATACACGGTTTTATTACACGATTTCTTTCTTTTTCTGTAGTGGACCACTCCATTGGCTCCGTTCATGGTCCGGGAGACATCTTGACGTGCGGGGGATGCCAAAAGCAATTTGGCCTTAGTGAGATTGTGCGCTTCATCCAACACAAGGTCCGTACATGCCCTGCCCTTGTTGCTGCGAGTAACAGCTCGGACCCTAGTCGAAGGAATAATGCAGCAGTAGCTGCCGCGGAAGCGGCTGCTGCCCTTCTAAACAACAATAATTTGGATGCCAAAAACAATCATTCAAGTCTTCTAGTGGGCAGTCCACCTTTTTGCTCTGACATCGAAGATGACGATGACGAGTTGGAGAATGACGACGATGTTAAAAATAGCTCCAAAAGCCCCAGCACAGCCACCGACGACCAGGTACATGACAACGGAGGAGGCAGTGGGAAGGAGGATGAGGACGGACACAAGGCGATGTCAATGGGCGAGATTCCTATCATAAGGCCCAGCATATCTGCTCCCATTAATAGCCGACGGTTAAAAGGTCACCATCACCATGTGAGTGTGAACCGCCACAGGCAGAAGGAAGAGGAAAGATCGATGGCCACGTCAGATGCCTCGGTCAACACCTCAACAACCTCAGGTAAAAAAACAAAACCGTAACAATTGAAAGACGGGCTAATTGCAATGTAATTAAAGAAGAAAAGGCAACAAGTGGAGTACAAACAATTTGACTACCAAGGCATTAGCGAAACACAATTTGCTTGTAGTGCAGTTAAGAGTATTGACATGCATTCTATTGCTCGCATAAAAAAAAGTTAAAAGGGAACATAGCAGCGATGCGAAGCTTTCATTATTTCAGGTTTTTCTGGGAACAAGAAGAAGAGGGATGGATGATTGTCCACGTATTTTGTATCCGCCGTCAAGTTCTACATTCATATGTTGATGGGAGTGCTTCCGTTAGGAAAGGAGTTGAATTCCCACGTGGTCAGTGATTAGTGATTAGCAGACATGGATTTGATCAATTGTTAGGTTGCAGTTTTCAAATGACTTTTCGCACACACCGTTGTACCATAACTTAGCCCCAATGGGTTGTTCTGATGGCGATTTATTTACCAGGAATTGCAATTTTAAACCTCGACAAACAAGGTAGATTGCAGGGTGTTGTAGATAAACAAAAAAAACTTTCTACTTGGGTGACAATGACGTACGAAGCCACCAATACTCGGTAGCATTTTTTGAAGTGGTGGTGGTGGTTGTGGTGCCTTATAGATGGATCAGTTAGTTTGGTTTGGGAAGATGAGTTTGAAAGAGGCCTGTGTGATTAATTTGAATCCGTCTGTTTGATCCCTGAGAGAGCGAGAGAGGAGTGTGATAAATAGATTTTAAGCTTTCACCCATCCGTGTCTTCACCAGCCAAAAACTAAAACCAAACACCAAAGCAGCAGCACAGAGAGGAGAAAGAGAGAGAGAGGAGTTGAGGCATGCATGGAGGAGAGGATCATACGTATGAGAGTTGGTGAGAAGAGAAGGAGGAAACCAATCTGCATTTGCTTACTTTTACTTTAAAAATGGAAATGTTTGTTGCTAAGAAGAAAAGTGATCGCGGTCCGCCCGTTTCCTATTTAGACAAAGGATGGATAGATGGATCAATAAATCTAAAGTGAAGGTGGGGCAGGCTGGGAGCAAACTCATCTTCTTCAAAGTCTCAGACTTTCTCTCGTTAATATTCAATAAATACGGTGGGTTCTTCAGGGATTCTCTCCGAGAGAGACAATCCTCCGAGTCAAATTACTTTCATGCATGATGGAGTCCCTTTTTTATTTCATTTTATTCTTCCAACAAACAACACACACAAAGTGAGCGAGCCTCATTCATTCCAAAGACATTGCTTTCCAAACACACACACGCGTGACTTTTAAAAAAAGAGGGCAAAATGCTAAAAGCAAGTCTCCGCGTCTCCTTCATGCATTTCACTTTCTCGATATTATTTCAGGCGATTCCTGTAATTTTGACTTGCAATGTGCTAATAATATGGGTTTAAGTCTCTTTGGCTATTCAAAACCACCGATATCCATAGCAAGCAATTTAAGTCAATATCCGTTTCTTCTGAGGAGAATCTACATGTCTCCCTTCTTTTACTGCTCCTTTGGTTTAAGTGTTTTGGAGAGAGATGACTTTCGACTTGCTTGAATGATGATGGTGACATTAAGCTTCACCGGATGTGGAAGGAAGAGAGAGAGAGAGAGTGACCATTCTTGGGAGTAGTGGAAGGAGGAAGGGGTGGAAGTGGACTAATGTGGATGCTAATAAGGAAGGGGAACTTTTGCACATTTCCCAACCAAAGTGCTAATTTGAGATTCCATTCACACTTGGACCATTTGGTAGCAGAGTCGTAATGACCCCAACCCTTTCCTTGTCTCAATCTTTGACCCCACCACCATCTGCTCAATCACAGCTGTCCACAGGAACCTTGCCTAACATCATGACGACGACACATCCCCACTTTTTCCCTTTCTCCTATTTGACTGGGGTGAGTGAGGGAAAGTGTCACCCTATAGTGGACCTGTCTTCTTCTTGGTGACAGAAGATGCATTGTAGATAGGGATCTGCATGCATTGTCACTCATCCATCTCATACCTGGACAGAGGCAAGCAAAAGATATTACGCAACGTCAAGTCGGTTGAGCTACATAACTGCATCGCTTAACTGCGTGGCCTGGAAGGATGCTCTCCGCACGTTGATGGGTGTGGGTGGGTCGTGGTTGGTTATGTGCAGTGTTGAATAATGCATGCATGGGGGCAATAATGACCCAGCTGTTGTAACCTAGCCTCCTCTCGTCGTCTACAGCCTTTGTACAGAATGTGACGACCAGCAGCTTGGACAACCATAATAATGGTGCATGTATTACACCGCGGAACGTAACATGATGATGACTTGGTTTGACTTTATGGTGAAAGTACAAAAAAGTGGCATGGAATATGATTAGCTGGGTGTTATTAGATATTTGTCCTGGTGCTGGATAAGAAAGGGTTATCTCTCTGTCTCTCTCTCTCTTCTCCTCCTGAATATTTTATCCGATGCTAATGATCGCCTCCAATGAATGAGGGTGATTACTCAAATGGATCCACTTCCTTCCTTTCCTGTTTACTCTTCTTGGTCACTCGCTCCCTCAAAAAGCCACATCATAAAAAAAGTGTGTGGACATCGTCGTGGTGCAATAATAATATGCCTCTCTCTCCCTCTGTCTTTCCATTCCATTATACACTTCCATTCACTTTCTCTCTCTCTGTCTCGCCTGTCTCAGTTCCATCATTAGTGATATGAATTAGGCTGAGCCACGGGAGGGAGTAAAAAATATCCGGGCATTCTACCAGCAGAGCATGCACTTTCACACTGATCATTATCTACCTGTGTTATAATATCCTAATGGGCCTCATGCAAATACCCGGGAGAAAAGAGTGAGGGAGTGGATGTATGTACTCGCTAATTAAATACAGGGCCAAACCCAGTCAATCCACTTTTTTTCCTCTGATCTGCTGGCTTCTTTTCATTTTTTACTTCCGCTTTTTACTACACCATGCACTTGCAGCCGAGAGTTGAAGCTGAATGAGTCACAGACAGGTTGAGGGAATGGTAGGACCACATTGAAATTATATATGAACAGATTTTTAAGTGAAATGCCACCCGGAGAGAGAGAGAGAGATGCTAAATGTGTGAGGAAGGATCATTTTTTCATTTAAAGTATGACAGCAGTTTTCGCATTTGTGTCCGTGCGTGCATGGGTGATATGGGTCTAAAATGAAATGAAGAAATCGGATCTTCTAATGTCCGGTCCCATCCAATCATTCCCCATCATCATATCATCCTATCATTGCAAGTAGCCATTATCTCAACCACCCCCATTTTTTCAATTGAATTGAAAATGTTTAAAAGTCCGTGTAAGAGATATCTGTCCAGTTTTTTAAAAGGAAGAAAGCATAGGCACGAAAGGGAGAAAGCTCTGAATGGTAATGATGATCGACGATAGGGGAATATGAGCGCTGTCCCATTCTCTACAGCCAGTTTCATGCATCATTGTTGCTCTTGGATGCAGTTCAGTTCACCCCTTGACGTTCGATTTCTTGTACTGAGTTGGTTGGTGTAGAGTTATTATTGTTGATAGAAAGGAAAACGCATCATAACTTGCATTTTTATAATCCTATCGTCACATACACACAAAAAAAGCATCAATGCAAGACAAACAGGAAGCTGGACTTGGGGAAGGGTTGAGGGAAAGCGTCTTTATTGGAGGTTGAATGCACGCTTTCAAGTTTTGAGGTTGACTTTGAAAGGAGACTTTTCTTTTCTTTCATATCACGAACTTGAATCTTCTCCTCCTGTTATTACACATCACGGCACTTTCTCTTCTTATATGATGGGTTTCGACGTGGGGCAAAAGCTGGGGAGCCTTAATTTAACTTCACCTGATTAAGGCGGGTCAGGTGAAAGTATATACCTAAGATTTTCTCTAATAAGAGCGAGTGCACCAACGGAATGCGTATGCAGAGAGACCACTCTTCCCAGCATCTAGTAATGATAATGATCCTTTGAAGTGTCGTGAAAGAGGGAGGGAGAGAGAAATATATGAATGACGACGTGCGGCTGAGTAAATTTGAATAATGTGGATCTGCTCACTTTCCTTTCACCGAATTTATGAAAGGTCACGACTGGACAACCGATGTCAACAGGATGTCAACGCCAAATTTTTTATGCAAAGCTCACCACCACCGGACCACTCACTCTTTCTTTCTTTCCTTTTACAATAGGGCAGTGTGAACTTCTTTTCCATTTCACTCACCGCTGTCACACCGAAACATTCTTTCCTCCCTCGGCATCTCTCTCGGGGTGTAGATACCTAGGTCTTATCATCTTTTACGGTTGACGAGCGAGTGGATCGTTCTTATGGCCTCCAGTATTTGACCAGTCTCCTGAGTTAGATGTACATACAATATTGCATCGTTGTTGCGCAAATTTATTTGTTTTGGAGAAGTTCAGGCTTTGTAGGATTACGACTGCCTGACAACCAAACCAAGTTACCGAATCGTCGGTTTAACTTCCTGTAGTTTCGGTTTGGGCTTTGTTCAAAAAGTAAGTAAGTAAGCCGGGCTGGACGTTGGTGGATGACGATGGCCTGAGGTGGACAAATACAAATTGTCAGTGGAATTTTCGGTTCCCACTCATTCTCTCTCACTCCCACCAGTGAAGAATGATTTGTAGTTGCGTCTGCTTACTTCCTCACACTTGATCTGATTATATGCAATGGACTAATGGGATTGTCTTATTCTCGTGGGATTCGTTTTTTACCATCTCCTCCACACACAAACACCATGACTCTGCACCTCTCTCCTCGTCTCTTGTCTCACTTGAAGAAATGAGGAAAACAAACAGGGCGATTAATACACTTGAATGCTGGCAGGGTACCCTCGAAGAAGAAGAAGAAATGCCAGCGTCCACCATTGTCTCAAACTTCCTTTCTCTACTTTCCACTCTGGTTCCCAGAAATTATTTAGTTGCCTCGCTCACTCGCCCTCGCTAAGTGCAATAAATGAGCAAGATTTGATACCCAGAAACTTTTTGTCTTAAAATCATCAAGAAAAAATAAAATTGGCCGTTCTTCACGACAGATTGAGGAAGAACGGCCATTGCATTTGATAGTGAGTCAAACCAACAATTTGAGGCTTCCGTAGATTCCAATTTCGGCTTCACGCTCACATCCTGCTCAGGATGAAACAATTAGAACATTTTTTAATCGCAAATCATTCTGTTGTCTTTCTCTTTGGCCATACCATGCCTCCAAAGAAAACTTTGGACTTTCGAAAAGTTTATTTTTTCAATTTTTGAATTGAGTGAATCCATATTCAGCCTTGTTCAACCCGTCTTTTGCATTAAGATTGTACCATTTAAGCTCACTAATGCACTCTGTAATTAAGAAGAAGAGTTGCGCATTCACTGATAAAAGAGTCCGATGGGGTAAAATTCCTGGAATCACAGTCATCACTTCTCTTTGGTAGCTTCTTTTTTAAAATATGACTCGCCTGCTACAACAATGAAACAAGTAGCACTTATGATTAGAATAAGACGTCATTAGACAAGAACATTGACACTTGTTCTGATTACAACTGTGAGCAGACGCCAAATCTGATTATGGGCAAAAATAATTATGCATTTCGCATTGCAAAGTCAATGCTCACTGCACTTGTAAATGAATGCACTGTGATGAGGACATGGGGTAAGGTGAGATTGTGAGTTCACTTGTGTGAACAAGTTGCATGGATGACGAGACACAGACGCAGAAGAAGGCAAGGAGAGTGTTGTAGGCCCGACTTGTCTGGAGGCTCGTACCTAATAAATAAATTCTGTTCCATGTGGCTGGTCTTGAACTTTTGTGAAGACGTGGGGTCATTAAATTCAAAGTTTGGGAGCTGATGAGCATCCTCATGAGAATCCAAATTATCCTCAAGGAGGACAATGGCTAGGATCATGTTAGATTGTCTGAGCGTGAGCAAGTAGAGGAAATGTCATCCAAATCGGACCAAGTCAAGTCGTCCATGTCACGAGGAAAGACAGGAGGCAGGGTGGGATGGTTGAGTAGGTCGTGTGTGGGAGGAGACGTAGTAGAAGGGAAATGAATACATGTGACCATACCAGAAAAAAAAGCTACTATTAACTCTCCTGGTCCTCCAGAAGTCGTCGTCGACTGGAGAAAGCATGCAGTGGTGATGTTTGTGTGGTATAGATGTTGGAGAATGACCGATAATTCGATAGTCTCCTGGGATCACAACTTTTTATATTCTCTCCTCAGTCTGAATATCAGGGGCTAAACGTATGTGCTGTGGCTACAAGTCCGTAAAAAAAAGGAGGAAGAAGGGAGAGATTTCTCTGTCTTGGGGCAGCACACAAAGGGTTTATTTATGAGTTGATATCTACTTTCACTTCTCTCTGAACGTACGTGTGTGGATTTTCATACACAATGGTCATGTTTTCTCGGTTGAGTAAAATGAGTAAAAGAGAGGAAGGGACTTTATTCAATCATCCCATGAACTGACTTGAATTGAGTTGAGTGTCACCGATATCTCGATTCGGTTCAATTCATATGGAAATGTGAGTTTAAAATCACGTGTCATAAAATTTCATTTCTTTTGTGATTTTCAGAACCAAGTCGAATTGTGTGCATCACATGTCAACAGTCCTGCTCATCGGCTTGGGCATTGATTCAACATGCTCAGCAAGTTCATGGGGTGAAAATATGTTCTTCGCCATCCGCCGATGCTCCCATCCTGGGATCCACACTGCTGAGTCCGGCTATGCGACCCTCGGCTGTGGCGGCTACACTGTCAAGTCCACACACCACCCCCACAGGTCCCAACATGCTTGGTAAAAGTCATGATTTGGTGGTGAAGAGACGAGAGAGGTCCAATGAGAGGTCCCATTCTCGCTCGTCCATGTCATCCACGTCGTCAGCAGCTGCTGCTTTACTTTCTGGAAATGTTCCTATGGTCCTAAGCAACCCTTCCCTACCACCACCACCCACTACGCCAAGGAATGGGGGGTCAGGGCCGTTTGGACCCATCCCAACTGACTTTGGACTCCTTCGATTCCCCTTCCCACAACCGTTTTGTCTCCCAAGACCACCGTCATCCATGTCTAGTCACGATTTTAGGGCAGTTGAGCAGTTAGTCAACCCTTCAGCCAACAACAGCAACAATGCGGGCCCCACAACTGCAAACAGGTTAGCACCAGAGCTTGGACTAGTAAATCCATTTTTACCACCTACGGTCACTTCTTCTGCCACCACTGGCAACTCACTCACTAACAGTCTGTCTTCCTCAACTCCGTCTATTTCTCTCAGTAACTTTCTCTTGGATCACCACCACCACCTCCACCACCCCTCTCAACAACACCATCATTCCATCCAAAACCCACATCTTTGTCCCACTAACAATTCTGTCTCAGCTAACTCCTCTTCTTCTGCTAACTCTTCTGCAACTGTCACTACTTCCGCCTCTTCCATTGAGTCTCTAAGTCTGAACCCTCATCCTCATCATCACCCACTTTTTCTCCACAGTGACTTCAGACCACTTCCAAACCTCCCATTCGACCCAAGGGCAGCACTCGACCTTGCATGTGCAGCCGCTGCAGCCGCCGCCGTGAGGAACTCGTCGAACAATCCTTCCTTGGGGGAACCAATTGACTTTTACTCTCAAAGACTGAGACAACTTGCGGGTGGCTCCAGCGTCTCTCCGTCCCCCGGATCCCCGGGGTTCTCGAGGAAACCAGTAATGACTCCTCCTTCTCCACTTTCTCCGGAGGACGGTAAGAAAGACTTCTTTACTCGCACGTTGCCCCATTATTCATTTCATTCAATGCTTTCACTTTTTTATTTATCGCATTGTTTTCATTTTACCCCGTAGGGAAGGGGAAGAGCTGTGACGTGTGTGGGAAAAGGTTTCGGTATGAGAATACACTACTTGCACACAGAAGGACGCATACAAGCGATGCTCCCCACAAATGTCCTCACTGCAGCCAAAATTTCACTTCCAACGGAAGACTCCGTAGACATCTAATTTCCCAGCATGGAGTTCAAATGGATTTAGATGGTTCAATCATTAGTTCTCATCCTCACATGACGGGAGGTGTGGAGGATTCTCCAGGCATGGACTGCTCTAGCCCAGTCGCAAGTACCCCCACCCCTCCAACGTCAGGCATGGGGTCGAGTGTCTCCGCAGGTACGGGCACCACATCATCTGGTCCCAACTCTAGTTCCTCCAGTCATCAAGACTTGGGATTTGATTCCAACAAATCAGACTCTGAACCCAACAACAATTCGGCCAACATGGGCTCGCCCCCCGTCAGAGTGGGGCATCACAAGTCTAGCAATGAGGATGGTGAAGAGGTACTCAACCTCACGAGTGACTCATCCGCTGCCAACAATAACGCCAAGGAAAGCAAAGACGGTGACAATCTATTTATGAATGAAGGAACGAAGCTGAAGCGGACTTCCTCCTCTCCCAGCATAAATTCCTCCACCCTCCTCCACAAAAGCAGCCACAGTGACGACAATGATATCAAAGAAAAGGATGATGATGACGATGGCTCCAAATTTGGCGAAGAAGACTCTTCCCTCGAAGATGACAATTACGATGATTACATGGACTCTGATCCGGAGCCAGAGCCTCAGGTGAAACGTAGTCGAAAAGTAGAGATGAAAGGCTCAGAGCCAGAGGATCTCACGCGGAGGATTCCCAAAGACAAGGAAAATTCTAGCAGTGCAAGTGGAGGCCTTTCTAATCAAAACTCTCTGGTTGGTGAACTCATCGATCGGTTTGGGCTCAATAACATTGCCCAGTACAGTGAGGCTTATAGACAGGCACTTAAAGAGTCTCAGCTCTATTCCAAGCTGATAAAGAAGGGAGATCGATCAACACCAAATGGTTCTTCTGCCTCGCCTCCAATGATGGGCCCAGGGCTCCCTCCACCCTTCGACCTCACCCCTTCAGGTCCGGTGAGTGGTGGTGGGGTGCCAGGCCCTCTCTTCCCCTTTGACACTGCCCCAGGGATGGACAAGCGACTCAAACTCGACTCTCCCGAAGGGCTCTATGCAGCCGGTCTTTGGCTTCCTCGAGACCACCTCAACTTCCTCAATCATCCCACCCAGAGTGGAGTGGAGAGTGGCAATGGGGGAAACAGCTCTGGCAGGAGTGAAAGGGAGCACAAAGAGAAACCTTCCAAAAGCGAACGCTTCGCACTAGCAGATCGTGGATCACGAGGGGAAACCCCTTTATCAAACTCATTAGGCCCAATCAAAAAAGAGTCGCGAAGAAATGACACTTGCGAATACTGTGGAAAAGTGTTCAAAAATTGCAGCAACCTCACTGTCCATCGTCGCTCACACACTGGCGAAAAACCATACAAGTGCGAACTATGCAGCTATGCTTGTGCCCAGGTAAAGCCTTCGTTTCAATTGTCATACTTTCTCTTGAGAGGAGGTGGTTTTTAATTCAGGCATTGACTGACATCGTGTATATTTTCAGAGCTCAAAATTGACACGTCACATGAAGACGCATGGTCGCCTTGGGAAGGATGTGTATCGTTGCCGTTTTTGTGACATGCCCTTCTCCGTTCCTTCCACTTTGGAGAAGCACATGAGGAAATGTGTGGTAAATCAAAATAATTTAGCAGTCAAGCTAGAACTGGGCCAGCATTCCTTCTCATCTGTGGACCCGCAGACGGACGAATCCAATTCCAAGGATACCACTTGACTTTTACCCTGGGGGATTCCAACCCTCCTCACCTTCCCTGCATTACCCCCACCACCACCTCCCCCTCTCCTTCCAAATGGACTGTTTCACATATCCCAAATCACCTAACAATTTAAAGTTGATCGTGGTTGTTGTAACCTAATCTGCATAGTTCGTAAGTGGGTGTGTACAGATAGTCAACCTCCTGCTCCACAGCATAGTGTCATCTCCTACTCTCCAGACACAACGTAGGTATACAAGAATCCATTGCAATTTAATACAGTCGCAAAAAGAAGAATATTCAGCAGTAATTTTTTACACAAAAAATTGCTTTCTTTTAATCCACATAGTGTAATAATATACCTATCAAATCCTTGTACGTTGTGATGATACGTGTTGGCTACGAAACATTTCTTACATCTTATACTAGCAAACACACATGCGGTAATTGTAAGATAAAAAATGTACTTATAGGTTGTTGTTACTTGGACACAAGAATAGAAGTAACTTGCATATTATGATTATTATATCTCGCACGACGCAAAAGTTTTAATTCAAGGTTCAAACAGGGTTTACCACACCAAAAATCAATACATTAATTTCAAAGTTCATTTGTATCTCGAATAGACGAATATCTTATATAATGTTTCAGAGTTAATCCTATAATTTCGCACACTTATTGTTGTACGTAGCATATTATCTAGGGAAAGAGAGGTGACACACATTGCCTTTGAATTGGGGCAAAGTAATACAAGCAGATCGCATGCCAGCAAAATGCAATTGAGACGCTACACTTCGTCTAAAGTTGTTGTCATCGAATTTAATGCAAGTTGCTCTTCTGACTGATTTGTACTTTACTTTGTTCTTAGATGGAAGAAGGCTCCTTTGAGGCACGAGAAGGTGGTTATTATTCTTAATTTTAGTTATGGTCCCGACACTTTTCCAGCTTGTACATTTTTAGTCATATAGAAACGAGTTCCTAATTGCCTACCAGTGCACCAACTTTCCCCTTGTCCACAATCAATGTGGAATTGATGAGTAACCCATGGGTGGATGCACCACAGCTATTCAAATGTACCTCCTCCTCCTCTAATCCTCTACATTGTTCCCACATTTTTACCATTCGTTTTGTAACATTTTTAGATTCATATTTGATGCTATAAGAGTAAAGAAATGAGTACTTAGATGGATATGGTCATCAACTGCCAGCAGTGAATCTTTAGTCATCAGTTGTCCAGAAGGATTGGATTGATTTTTAACAATTGTTTTATTTTATTTATTGACTCACATACACCCTGTCTACCCTTAGAATATATTTACAATGGAGCATGTATTAGGTATCAGTTTTGTATTCCTCGTTTACACCGGTCACTTCGACAATTGCCAAGTTACATATTATTCAAAAGTATAAACCCAAGGGGTAACATGAGAAAGATAAAATTAATGTCCACCAAACTAAACTTATATAGGTAGATCCATACATAGATAACTAACTGTAGAATGATGTAAAAACTTTAAGGTAGGAAATGTTGGTAGAATTTAATATGTAGCTAGACTTTAAGGGGGTTAAAATCAACCATTTAAGTAGTCTTTAAAATTTGATACGAAAACTTGATTTTTAAACTCGGTAAATTTTAAAAACGATTTCATTAACTTTAAATACTAATCGATCATTCATAACTTTGTACTCGTGGTGTGCTTCTAACGTATAGGTGTAATATTGTATCATGCAGATAAATCAGGTAGGTGTTAAGTGTACTTTTAAGCTAAAACAAAGAGGATTGTCTTACTAACGAACACCAGTGTTTGTCTAATTATTACTGTATAATTGCAAAAAATCAATTCGGTACCGGTAACTGTTTTGTTCCAAGTCAGTTTAAAAGTCTTGGACTTTAATTAGCTATGGTAGCTTTAGTTATTCTATATATTAGTGATAGAAGGATGATATGATCAGATTTCGATGAATGGGTTAAGCCGGTTCTAAAAATGTCTAACACGAATCAGTATAAAAAAGAATAGAGTTAAGGGATATTTGAATTATTATTGATACTTCTAGTTGTAACGTTTCTATCAACAGGTCCTTTTATGTTTATGCTACACGCGAATAATCAAGTTGAGAAGAATAAAATACAATAAGAGTGGACATACACGGACATTCAGAGCAATTCCAGTTTATTTATTTCCATAAGACCAATCATGCATGCAATGCAACCAAAAAGAGTGCATGGGGAAAGTGGACGATGTTGAGCCTGTTGAGAAACCCAGCAATGATATTTCGATGGATGCAGAAAGGCATGAGGTGAAAGTGGGGCAGAGTGAGACCACGGGAAACTCCATCCCCAGGCTTCATTTGGGACCAATGCTATGAAATTTCGATTGCCTTAGTAAACTCTAATCTTTTATTTGTCCCCAAGCATGTCATATGCTAACGTACAATTGCAAGAGGACATGAGTGGACAGTCTACGCAGTCCCTGCCAAAGGAGGAATGACGCTAAATAAGAAGGCGAGCAGCGTTTTGTTGAGGCGAGAGGGTTTGCTTTCTCCCTCCTGCTCACTGTGATGCCAAGGTATGCAGACGCCATCTGTACATGGCCACACAAACTTGCGTGCCTGGCTCGAGAACCGTTCCTTTGTTCGCGACTCTAATAATCTTGGTCGATCCATCCAACGCTTTTGTACACCCCCATGGGTCGTGAGCTACCAATCTGCCAGATCGACAAACTGACCGAAGATGAAAATTCCATGAGTACTGAGGAAGGAGGGCTAATTCTTACGAGGAGGGTGACATGATTTTTCCTAAGTTCAGGTCTGATCTGAATATTGTGAGAGACGACGATATGCACCTTGAGGATGGGAGAGATGAAATCCATAGTCTGACGACGACCCTCTTTAGCTGGCTGGGCCAAGTGTGCTTTGTCACAGTATAATAAAAATGCTATTTAAAGAGGATTTAAATTTTTTCTCTGAGTTTGAGCGAGTGGGGAGAAGGAAAGAGAGAAGAAGGAAAGGAGAAAGCATCGTCGTGTGGTGTCATTAGCGGATGATGCATGAGACCAGACGGGTAAAAATCCACGAGAAAGGTGTATTGATTTTAGTCGTGGTGGAATTGTTGTGCTCTCACTAATCTGGAAGCAGTATCAGATAAATCCATTTCCAACTTTCTCCCCCCTTTTTCTCTGCCTGATCAAATGACCTCGGTGTACTGGAATACGAGAAAGCAGAGGAGAAAGAGAGAGAGAGAGAGAGAGAGAAGAAGAAAAAAGAAAGAGAGCCTATCATGGCCACCAGTGACAGTGTCGTTTTTCACGAGTCCATTGTGAGCCAGATGGCCCGGATTCCCTTCTCAAGACTCCGATTTTTTTACCCTCACTCCTAATGACCAAGTCTTCCTCCATTTTTGATGCTCCTTAACCACGCACTTGTGATTAATCTCCCTCATCATTATCCCTCTTCTTTGTCCCATCAAGTCTGCGCCTTCTCCCACAATCAAAACCACAGCAGCAGCAGCAGCAGAAGTCTCCATAGAAGTTAGCAATGCTTACACTCGTATAACGTTACATGATTTCTAGTTTGCGTCATATGAAAAAATCCTCCACTCTCTTCCTTCCTCCTTCCTTTCCCCTCCTCATCTCTGACTCAAGGTGCTATCAAGATTTCTCCAGGTAAGTACTCATGTCAACGCAAGTGCAATTTATACCGTACAAATAATGCCATTTATTCTTTGACATGTTTATACATCAATAAAGCACGGTAATGGAATGTCTTTTAGTGTACAATGTTGATGAATGGAAGACAGAGGGATGAGTGTTGGTTCCAGTTTCACTATCAGTTTTGGCAGATTTTCTTCCACGTAACCCCTGAAAAATAAACCAATTATAACCAACTTTCCACGTTTTAAGCAACTTCTTACCACATGCCGATGGATGAGGAGGGAGAAAGTTTTGGTGACCATCTCAATGCGCTTTCACCTTCAGAGACAGGGATTTGCCTGAAATAAAAAATAGTAATAAAGTATTATTATGACTTTTCCATGCTTCCTAATGGTAAAATCGTTAAAACAAAAACAGTGTGCGCTTTGTTGATTTACTACGTACTAAACAACACGACATTTATTTCTCAATATTAATATTGGCACAGATGAAGCACGCAAATAAACAAATTTAAACGGACATGAGGATAAAGTTTTGAAGAAGCTGCTCATCATCATTGCTTTGTAAGCAACCTCATTAAATACTCTTGACAACCTTCAATAGTTTTTGAAAAGTTTCATCATTTCAGAGAAGTATTGGATTTTGTGAGCCAAACTATCCAACAACAAAAAGTACTAGACTTTTCGACCTTTTCTCTTAATATAATATCATTTGTAGAGAAAGTAGTTAGTGAGCGCATTCAACCTTCTTCTTAGGACACAATATGATAAAAATTAACCGAAATTGGTCTAACCCATGCATGTGATTTAAATACAAACTTTAATGAGTTGCTCATATACAATAACGAGGAGCTAACTTCAATAAAAAAATTAAGAGTCCTGTTCTTCTTCTGGGGAAAAAATGTCATCACTTGTGTAGCCAACTGTGCTCAATAGAAAAAGTTTTTGTCATACCAACATCGTTTTCTTGATAATATTTGGAGACTCGTGCCTTTCTCTACATTTCCTAACAACCAATCTCGAGAGTGCAGTGAGGTGGAATGAATGAATGATTTGGTCCCAACGTTAAATTAGGTTGGAAATAAATTGTTAACTGGCAAAGCGAAGGAAATAAAAGGAAAGCAATTCCTGACTTTGCGTAGATGGTATAACTGAATTGACTTGGCAGCACGTACGGCGTATTGTGCTTTCTCCTCTGACTTTCCTTTTCTACACATTATTGCCACTTTTCTCTTCAGAGTCTCCATTCGATTCGAACCGATGTTTCGACAAAATTGAATATTTGTACAAACATCGACATCGAGAGCACAATGGCGAAGGAAAAATTGTATTAGTCGGTAAATAAACAAGAAGGATGTTTTTATTCCAGCATAAGGAATCGTTTGCTTGAGTTTAACTAGGGTCACATCCAGATTTAGATTTATCCTTGATTTGGCTAGAACTTTGTGCTAAATCCCATTTCCTTGGAAATAAATAAATTATGAGACGAGCGACTCTCTCATTCCCGTCCTATTGGAACTTTCTTCGACCAAATAAATAACATGCTGAGGATACCAATGCAGAGACGAGAAAGAAATCAATGCCTTTTCTTTCCATCCATCCATTTACAGTCGTCCACCCCGAGGCCGAGGTCTAACAAACGCAAAGAAAAGAAGCATCCACAAACTTCACTCACGACACCATTTTTCCTTTGCTTTCTCCCAGAAGAAAAGACTGGTGGGATCAGAAATTAGCAATCCCCCTTCTCACCTGGTCTCCCTTTCTTCTTCTCCTGTCAGTCATTTTACAAGATGCCCAACGCCTAAATGATCAAGAAAATACCAGGGCCGGTATTGTTTCTACATTCCTTTGTATCGTGCCAACAAACAGGGGACTCTATTATAGCTTTCTCCCCACTACAAGCAAGCAGGGCATTGGAATTGGAGAATAACTCAAGCTCAAGTGCTTGCAAATAAAGTCAACTTTGAATAAAGAAAGCAGCAGCATTTCTTGCACGCACCATGTCGTCGCATCCTTTTTCCTCTGAAGAAAATAAAACAGGCGGTGTCAAAGTCTGGCTCTGAGTCTAGAATACTGTGTAATATAATAAAGGGTCTGATTGATTATGGTGGAACTCACTCAGCCAGATTGGGATTGGAAATCATAAATTTTTCATCGGCCATTCAACAGCAGCAGCAGCAGCAGCAAGCACAGTTAGGCTAAGAAAGTCCTCTCATTCCGCTAAAACACTTTTTTGCACCTTTGATTTATCGCCAAGTCTCTGACTCCATGCCTCCCATCTCACACCACCAACAACCATTTGTCTCCTGCATTGTCCCACGCTGTAAAGAAGAGAACTACTAATGGTCAAAACTGTATAACAACGTTCGTCTCTCTGAGCCTATAGACTTCTACCACCGACTCGACTCCTTTCTCCATGTCAGCACTTTCATTTCATGAATCCTCTCCTATTTCTTTCGCAGCAATGAGAGACTTGTGTTCAATTGGATTACCATAGAGAGATACAGAGTGTAAATGATGCAATGGAGAAAAATGGCGTAGAGCAGGAATCCGTGGCACCACCAATCCAAGCAAATCGAAATTCAAATAACCCTTTATTTATGTACATCAAGCTATCCACCCCTTATGTGCCAAAGGAGTGCAGTTTTTGAATAATGAATACAGAATCCACACTGACGCAGGGTAAATTTAAATACGTCCACGCCATTCTTATTAAATCAGTCTCGTCTTTGAATTTTTATTTTTCGCATCGTTGTAACGTTTGCGACTGGATTTTTAAACAATCCAATCTTGGGTCCAGTACTACAACAAAAGACCATTAAATCTATTGTAAGATGAGCAAAATGTAGCGGAGAAGAACCTTATTCTTTGTCATAAACTCTCGCTCGGGAACAGCAACTTTGTGGATAAGCGTCCATTCAGGACAACTGTCGCAGCCACAACCGTTGTGTTTACTTTTTAGATCCTACATACGCGCTGTCACCAATTTTAATTAACTTCTTTAAAATCCATTTGTACCGAGAGCAGAAAAAATGCTGAAATGCATGCGTATGCACTCAATAAAGAGGTTTAGATTGGCATTTATTGAACTGCAGGACATTTTAATATTTTTTTGAAATATTTAGATTCAATAAAAAAAGAAACTTTGTTTGAATGGATAGAATGGAGAAAGTTTTTGAGAAAGAATGGAGGATTCGTGGGGGAAAGGGAATGAAAAAATGGTGGAGAAAGTGATTGGGGGAGAGAGGAGTAATTCGGAGTGGACGAAGGTGGAGTATTTATTCATGAGAGGGAAGTGATTTGGCCATGGAAGCGGGTAGTATTGACTTGTGTTGGCGTGTGGGGAGGAATAATAATGCCCGGGTGACGAGGCAACGGCTAGTCCTCTCCCTTGTCCACGGGCGCAAGAGTCGATTTTATGGATTTTTTCCATGTTCCCGGATACCCCGCACCCTTTCGTCCCCTCCACCACAGTCCTAACGAACTAACTACAGATACACACACACACACATCCATCCACACACACACACACACACTCAGAGAGACGACAACACAGTGAAAAAAAACTCGGGGTCAGTTCAAACTCAGTGGTTGACAACCACAAGAAGCTAGGACCGATCAATGCCCATTATTAATGGGAGAAAGCAGAGAGAGCGGGTGGTGGATGGGACTGTGGGATCCTATATCGCCTCTCTCGTCGCCTTGGCAACCCTATGCCACAGAGTAAAGCAAAGCAAAGTTCATCCTTCTTCTTCCTCTCCCCCTTTCCGTCTCATGCATGTGCATTGTTTTTGGCAGGATTTCCTTCTAATTACACTCCAACCATGTCCACCGCTATTTATGAGTCTTGCTCCCGTGAAAACACAGACTTTCTCCCCAACCACGAATAATGCGAGTCATGAAGCCACACATGAGAGACCCATGCCAATCGCCCTTTCTCCTTCTTCCTCACACACCACGTCATTAAACAACGCGTCCCACGTCTTACCCTTCCTACATTCGCCCTGACCAAGTCCACAGGATGGTAGAGAAAGTTAAGAGCAGCAGGCAAGGAATGTGACAAAAATGACTTTGCATGTTGTGATCCTTCCCTGGCAACAAATGTTGTGATACGTGTGTGAATGTGTCTCACAATAATAATAGCAGAATTCCTGTTCCGTGTGGGCATTGTCTTTAAGTACTCTGCTAATCGAAAATTATCTCACATATCTACACACACTCATTTATTTCACGGAGAGAGAGGGCTATGATTGGAGTTGGAAACGGCAGTATATAGCAGGTCCGCCTAAATCACTGCCAAGCTCAATTGCCTCCCTGGAATGGCTGCCACTGACTCCTTCCAATTTATGAAACCATTGGAACGTTTCAAATATTTTTGATCCTTTGAAATGTGAGCTCCACACGAAGTATGTAAAACAATAGGTAATTTCACCGTTTTAGACTCCTGTTGGCTTGAGTTGGATTGGAGGGTTGACTCGAGTGAATGAACGAAACAAGTAAGTGAGCGAGAGAAAGTAATGGTAGGATCGATCCACCACCGGTGAACGGAGAACAAAGGAACCAATCCTATGTCTAATTAAATTAACCTTTAATGTCCAATTACACCATTCTGCATACTCAATCCTCTCTCTCTCTTTATCCTTTCTTCCTGTGGATATCAACCAACAGCCAAGGCATTGCCAAATAAATGAAATTAAAATAAGTTACTTCACATCATACACACCATGCTCCAGTCTCTCCTAATCACTGCACTCTCATCCACGTATGATTATGATGACTAGGTATGTATCTGTGTGTTCAGAGACTCAATTGATAGGAAGGAAGGAGAGAAAGCAAGGGTGGGATAAAATGTCGCCAGGTTCACCGTGTGCATGTGTAATCAAGTGCCTCCATGTCAGCAATTGGACTCTCTCCCTCGCATGGCATCCTCCATTTTCAGAGTGACAATGAAATTGGAAAAAAGAAGGGGAATAAATAATTGGGATTGAAAAATGGTGGTTGGTGATGGTGGATGGATGAGGGGCGAGAGAGAGAAAAAAAAGCCATGGAAAAAGAAGGGGACATATGGATTTTTTGTGTGTGTGTCGGAGGGGGAGGTTGTGAGGGACATTAGAAAAGGATTTTGTCATGAGAATAGAATAATGCATATACTTAAAGTAAAAATGTATTTGTGTTGACTCTGACGTGAGTCCGCGTCCGAGAACGCACGCAGGCATCTCATTCAGGCGAAGGAGACAAACTGCTCATGGACACTTCTTTTCCTACTTTCACTCTCCACACACAACGTGGGATTGTAAAGCGAGTGACCCTTAGACTCGGCTACTTTTATTTTTTTTTATCCAGCACAATCATCAGCACTCCCTTCTTCCATAATCAAGAGGGGAATTTTACTTGAGCGGAAGTAATGCTCCGCCATGTAATAATATAAAATCCACTGGCTCTACGTGCTTACTATAGCCATTCCCCAGTGAGAAGTGAGAATGGGAATGTGAAAGAAAGTTTTGTTTTGAGGCTTTGCACTGGCGACTACTACTCACACTGCGACCACGACCACGTACGTACGTACGTACTTGGATATTACGTGAATGTTGGAGACGAGCACAAAGGACAAAGTAAGTAGGAAGTGTGTGTGTGGAGAAAAGCGAAAAGGAAGGGAAAGTGAAGGAAGAAAGAAGGGGAGAGCGACATGGGGTAAAGGAATCTCATTATTCGGTGCAGTCCAAAAAAGTTGAGGAGGGTTTTAGAGCCTATAGGATACGACATGGATGGTCACACTTGGCGACATCACACAAAACACTCCCCTCTTCCTTTTTAGCCCCAAAATCCATCTCATCAGGGCGAACCTAAGGCTGCTGGAGGGGAGAAGTCCAAGTCGATTTTTCAATTTATGAGCCGTGCCAGCTTCAGCTTCCCGGAGAAAATGTCCGTCTCTCGATTCTTTATTATTTATTTATTACACTCTCTCTCCAATCCTATCGAAACCCTTCAAGTAAAGTGAGTTGACGTCCAACGGCTATACACTATCTACCATGCAGGCCATATATTTTTTAGAGTCGAATGCACCTGACACAGTCACATCCCCTCCCAAAAGAAAGCGTCAAATCAAAGCCTTATGTGGCTGCAGCCGAATCTTCTCCCCATTTCTTCTCCATTTCACCCAAGCAACCAACCATCCTTTTGGACCCACGCACTAGAATTTCTAAAAAAAATTCAAGCCTAAAATAATCCCTGTCTTGGGCTTTCTCCGTGCATCACTGAACAAAGATGGAACTTTTACTTTCGGAAAGAAAGCAGTCCTTTGCTTCATTCTGGACAGGGTTTTTAAGGATGCTCTATTTTTCGATAGTGTAATGTCTCTGCCACAACAACATTCAATTACACCGGATTGATTACCAATAATCCAATGTCAACAATAAACCACACGCATTATCAGAGAGCTCTTGTATGGAGAAAACAAATCCTTGGTTGTGCATACGTACAACCTTGTACGACCTTAAATTATAAGCATTGAGGAGCGAGTGAGTGTATAGGACTCAGGTTGAGGCATTACGCCGTTGTTTTATGCAAGAATTATGAACACCACAATTAATCCTGGTTCATAAAGCACAGATAGCCATGTAAATTGAAATCGCTTTCAGGGAAGTTATTATTTCATTTCATGTAAGCTTCTACTCTGTAAAGTAAACATCACTATTATTAGCGATTACTTCTCTTTACTGCTCTCATCCTCCTCTCATCTAATTATCTGATTGGCGTAGTACATCATATCATAATGTAAAGTGAAAGTGAAATTTACTTGATGATGATGATTCGCAATACTTCCCTTTCCCTTCACTTTTGTTCACAACTGAAAGAAAAAGAATAAAAAATTTCAGTCGTGTTCCACTGT
>JAQIWU010000867.1:0-20894 GCA_034696445.1 Isotomiella minor | reverse complement strand
TGCAGCTTCCCTTCGTCATATTTCATTTCATATTACATTTTGTTGAATGAGTCCAGATAGAATCCCTTTTAGATATTTACTTTTATCTCCCCTTTTCACTTTTGTGATCTGATGATGGGACGAGAGGGATGACGATCTTTTCATTAAACAACAGACAATTGAGTGGATGGATGGATACTATTTTTTTAGACGGAATGAATGGATGAATAGTGTGCGTAATGTCAACCCGAATGAAAGTTTAAACGTAAAGGCTTTCACCAACGAACCATGTTTTAAGACTGGGTTTGTCTCAAAATGCTCTCGAAATCTTGTTTAAACAATTATTGTAGTACATTGCAACTTACATGATTAAGGAAGTTCTCCAAAAAATCATTATCGTTAGATGGACATGAAAGCAAAGTATAAAATGAGACAAAAACTGGTCCTTTCCATTTCAAGTTTGAGACATGTCCTGCCCATCCTCATCTTCTCTTGTCCATGTTTTTCTCGGGGAAGAAAAATGACGTAAAAATAATTAACCAGCTTTAAAGAAAGAGACTCGTCCCAGGTCAAAGTTTACTATTTTACTTCTTTTTGTGAAACAAGACAAAAGAGTCACAAGAAGACTTTGGCTTGTTAATAATGCTTCTACCAGTCAAAGGTTGAAATGGCTCTTATTTTTCATCACATCATTCTCAAATGATGACCACAAAAATCATTTCCCACGACACGAAGTGTGTAGTCAGTCGTCGTCATCATCGTTGATTACTTTCACGTCCCAAGAGTACGTGACATGAAGGCAAAATGGCAAATGGAAGTAAATTAGTGGACGGATTTTATGAGTTTGTTGCAATCTTTTGTCATTTTACAAATTACAAAAAAATGGTAAAAAGACTTCATATTTCTTCTTTTGTTGCAGTGTTGGAGAAGTTGATGACTTCGAGGGACGATGCATTGTCCATTTTCGACGTGTGCAGTCTCGCCCTGTATGGAACCCATGCCCTCCCCATTCGTCTTAAGATTGTCATTGTAAGACCTGTACACATTTCTCAACTTGCCTCTTGTCTTAAGTCGTTTAATTTGTATAGGAACGACTCCTCTCGAGCCTTCAACCCGAGGAGGGTGACAAGATCCTCAAAAGCTTTGGATGGACGATGGGGGATTTGGCGAGGGGTTATATGCAGCAGGATCCTAGGGGAGGACCCTTGACCAAGTGGATCCTTCCCCCGAGAGAGGAAGAGACTTTGATTCTTCAACAGTTTCTCCGATTTCAAGTCACCCGAAGCCTTAGTTTTTCCTTGTTGAGGGATGACTTTCCCATTCTTTCCTCGTCCTCGTCCTCGTCTGCAGGTGGGACTGGTGGGTCCTCATCTTCTACTTCTGGAGCCTCAAGTCTTACCTCCCTTTTTCACCCACTATTGAACCAGCCTTCCACCACTTCCTCAGCATTTCGGCCTGGACTAATCATCCCAACGACAACGACGGCATCTTCAATAACCCATGACTTTGCTGAGTCCAATGCTTTTCGTCATCTTAGCAATGGAAATGGAAGTGACTCGAAAGTGGGGCCTAGAGAGTCTCCCCCAAAGAAGAGTAGCAGTCCACTGCCCTCCTCGTCTTCTTCCAACGGTCTCAACTTCTCAACTGCAGGATCCCTCTTCGGCCTTCCAGGCATGGGGATGGGAATGGGGATGACTGGTCTCGGACTAGGTCCCCACAACATATCGTCATTTCTCCATCCTGCATTTCACTTACTTCCCCCAATGGTTGGACCTCCACCACCACCAACAACCACCTCGGCATCACTTTCCAACAATGGCACACCTGCGCCCACAACCACCATCTCTTCTGATGAGGGCAAAGGGAATAAGGCTGTTGCGACGAGTCGTCGTCGACACTCAGATGAAGCGTCGTCTCATCACAGAGGCCCTTCTAATGGGGATAATAATGGAGAGAGACGATCCTCAGCTTCCCCTGAACTAAGGGCAGCTCTGAGAAGTAGCGATCGACTGCGCAACACGACGTTGAAAGGCCCCTTGGACCTCTCACTCCTGCAGTCTGATGACAGTGACGAAGAGCCAATAAATGATGACAACAACGACGAAGACGATGAAGCGTCCTTCCGTCCACTAAAGCTGAAAAGTAAATCCGGGGGAAAGGCTTCAAAAAGAGAAAGCAAGAGCAGTGCCAGCGATGAAGGATTGTCCCTAACTAATGGAACACAAGATGACGAGGGTAACAAGCATTTGCACCACAAGCGGACCTCCATTTCCCCCTCACAACAACAAGGGATCACGTCATCCTCATCAGCATTGGTCCTCCCTCCCTCCTTTCCCACGACCATAGCCTCCCACATGGACTTGAACCACAACGAGAGTCTGTTGGCGAAGGAGAGGGAGCGGTTTCTTAGTAGTCTCTCGTCCATCATGCATCCACATCAACACCCACATCACCCCCATGCCCTTCTCCAGCAGCACCATCCCCATCTCTTCCACGGAGGGGGAGGAGAGTCGCATCGGAGTAGGAGTACTGGAAGCAAGAAATCCTCGACTCAACATCACCAGCAACAATTGTACAATCACAAATCGGGTGATCTCATGGCGTCCTCTTCTTCTGCTGGGAATGTTACCCATCCCCCACCTTCATCCTCTTCTTCCACCACCACGCCTCAGGAAGCTTCCATGATGAGCAGTCATCTTCAGCACAATCACCACCAGCTCCAACAACAACAACAACAACAGCGCAACAAAAGTCTTCCATCAAAGAAAGACCGTACATCCAGCAGCCACTGGAGTCACTCATCCATGCCGTTGGCCATCTCCCTCGTGAACCCTTCCTCAGGGAAGCGACGGGTTCAGTGTGGAGCTTGTTTCAAAACTTTTTGTGACAAGGGTGCCCTCAAGATCCACTTCAGTGCGGTGCACCTGAGGGAAATGCACAAGTGCACGGTGGCCGGATGTAACATGATGTTCAGCTCGAGACGGAGCCGAAACCGTCATTCTGCCAATCCAAATCCCAAGCTCCACTCCCCGAGTCTGAGGAGGAAGATCTCTCCCCATGACGGTCGCTCTAGTCAACCTCTTATCAATCCGTTGAACAATCCGCTGTTTTATCCTGCTGCTGCGGCTGCAGCAGCGGCTGCCTTTGGTGGTGGTGGACATCCGTCTCCTTCGGGTGGATTCCTTCCTCCAGGAGGAGGGTCTCATCAAGAGTCTTCGTCTGAAAGACGAAACAAGCGACTAGCTATGGCGGCCATGGGCGTGGACGTGAGCATGAGTGGAGATGATGAGGATGACAGTGACAGCAACAGTCTGGACCTTAAGGTTCCGGGGTAAGATGAGAATTCTTTGTGTAAAGATGCTCTTTCCTAATCAAAAATGCTTTGTCTTGTAGGGGGTTTAGCATGATGATGGGTGATGACGATGACGATGACGACTCGCTCTCTCCAGATGAGGATGGGGTGAACATGAACGACGACGACGGGATGGCCTCCTTCACTTCCTCGAATGAAGAATTGAATGAGCAAAAGTTCTCCACGTCTCCAGCCTCGTCTTCCGCCACGGCTGTTAGCAATTGCAGTGGTGGTGGCGGTGGTGAAGCAGCCATATCAAATTCACAGCACCACAGCAAGAAGATGGGGGCCACGGGGGGTGGAGGTTCACGGAATAAACGCAAGTCCGCAAACCCAGTCCGCCTCTCATCCGTGAAGAATGAAGAGGAGGAAAATGAGCCCAATGACGGGAATGACAATGGAGAGGATGGTCGTCTCAGCGTGCCCCGTCCCCCCAATTTGAACGGCCATCATCCCCACCACCATTTGTACCCAAACAATAATAACAACAACAACAACAATCTTATGGAGGACGAGGGTGAAGGAGACAACATCAAACAAGGCCGAATGTCCCCTGCTGCTGCAGATAATCTTGAGAATGGGATGGTAGGAGGACGATGCAGTGTGGACATCAAAAGGGTCAAGAGAGAATCCATGTCCCCTCCCTCCACGTCCCCTCCTCCTTCTCATCATCTCCCAATGGGCATTGGGGGTGGTGGGTCAGGAGATAACACGACTCATCATTTGCGCAAATTAGAGGTATGCACACTTATAATTGCCTAATAGCCAAAGTCACTAACATAACAAATTACAATTTCCAGGCACTTTTCAACTCTGCAAGGTCCCCCTTTTCCACAAACCCCAAATCCGAAGAAGGAGTTGGAGGAGGGGAACAACAACGACAAGCCAACCGGATCCCCTTAGTATAAAAAATATATAAGTGTACTTATGAAGAAGATGAGTGACTAGTAATTTCTAGATCTCTACTTATTTTAGACATGAGGATAGGATTTTTAGAATGTATCCTGTACATTTTAACTTAAAAATGTCTTTGTCCCGGTGAAGTTCTACTCATTACAATTTAATTTTTGTGTTGTAGGCAGCCCGACTGAAACTTTTGCTTGCTTGTTGTTAGCTAGATGTAGTCTCATCATCGTCAGTCTGTATTTATTTTTAATTGTACTCAAGTGCTGCTCCTATACTCTGCTTGAAAAATGATCTTTTTAGACGTGTAAGTTTAAGTTATTGCGTGTGTACGATACAAAAAAACTGTCACATTTATAGTATCAATATACGCTTGATTGTACATGAACAAAGATACGTTACTGACAAGAAGGGGAGTGGTTTCATGCTACGATGACGAGAGGTAGCAGCAGCATCAGCCATGAAATAAACGCTCTTCTGGGGGCATTGTTGGGGCACTTGCCATTTCCTCTCCTGCGGGGACACTGTCCGTTGTCATTCACACCCCAAATTGGACCACTGCAACAGCGACAGGCGGGATTATTCCCCCTCTTCAAGCAAAACGCCCCATCCACACAGTTGTCATCAGTCTCACATTTGGACCTCCAATGCGCGACTTGCCCACACCAGCAGTTTTCCTTAGCTTGAGGATAAGGGTGTCATGTCATAAACTTCTATGAGGCTATTAAAGGACTTACTTTCGCAGTTCAACTTGTTTGGGGGTTTGCATGCACAGGACCCATCACTCTTCTGTGCCTCGAAGCCCAGTTGGCAGTCACACCGCGTTGGTTTCGTCTTGTCCGTTGGATGGAAACAGCGGGCGCCGTTGGGACAATCCCCTGAATTGTGACATCCGCCGCATGTACACTTTCCGTCTATAAGAAGAAAACCAAAACTCTGCTGGACACTTTTTTGGATCGTATGTACGTACCGATCCCGCAAAACTCTTTGTGAGGTGGAGCGCAGGAACAATCCCTCCCAGGGCCTCTTATGAACAGTGGGAAACAGTCGCATCGGGTGACTGAGTTTTGATCTTTTTCGCCCGGGTGGTAGCATTGGGCACCGCGTCCACAGTCACTTGACTTGTCACACTCTCCACAAGTGCACTTACTGGGGTTCTCGCCTGCAAAATCCAACAATGGCATGTTCTCCACCTTAGGGGCACTGTAAGACTAGGGACACTTACGACTACAGCTTATGATTCTATTGCAGATACACGTGTCCCCATTTTGTGTGAATCCTGGCATACAGTCGCATCTATTTATCTCGGGTCTGGAGCCTTGGTGTGGGTGCCAACACCTCGCATATTGTACACAATCCCCAGACTTGCTGCAGCCATATTGCCCAGGTTTAATTTGTCCTTCGACCCCAATGTATGAAATAGTGCTCAACAAAAGACAAAACGAGAGGATGGCAATCATTTTCATCCCTCCTTCCTACCCTATGTCATCATGTCATTTCTTCTCTTTTGGGTAAATATTTTCCTTTATCCGATCCGGTACAGAATTGGTAAAATTCCTCGACAACGACAGAAATATTGACATCCAAAATCAACGTTCATTCATTCACAGAATAAAAATATGACAAATTCAAATATAAATCAGAAACCCATCATGCCAGTGAGCAAAGTATCCCACCGAAGACCCCTTCGGTGTCTCCTATTGCTGGTAGTCCCAACTCTGACCTACTTTTTCTTCATGTTCGTCTTTTCTAAGCACTCTGGACTGGATTTCGGGTGCGGAAGGACCCCAACTCCTACACCAATTGACTTCACGAAGACCCCTGGTTTCCCCATTTACGACGTACGAGTAGGAGAAGCCTGGTTAGGATCGTGGTTCCGACCTCCGATTATGACAAATGCTGAACTTCGCCTGATGCTCACTCAACCAGAAGGGAGTCAACTATCCGCCCTTGCCAGCATCGTCCAGAACCAGTTGATCCGGATGGAGGAATCTTCTTGTTCCGGCGTCAATTTGATGTGTGGGGTGACTGCCAGTAGCAGTGATAGTGGGAGTTGTGGAGTTGCGTGTCAACTACACCATAGACTGGCCTGCCTCATGATGTCCTACTCTTTGAACATCCCCCTCGTCTATGAAGACCAACCCGTGGCGTGGAACTATCGAGAAAAGTGGACGAATTTTTTCCAACCTCACGGAGCAAAATGCAAGCCATCGCCGTCGCCGTCGAGAAATGATGGGAACAGGACTTACTATTGGGGTTTCAGTCCGAACAAACAGATCCGCTCAATGGTTGTCCCAACTGGGAAGAAGTCGTCGGAGAGGCAATGTCACTACATCATTCCTCAGAAATATGGCTTCCGCCGAACCCTCTATCCCCTCTCGTACGGAGTGCCGATGAGTGATGATGTCACAGCCGTGTTGGAAAAAGTCTTCAACAATTCACAAGAAGCGTCTTATCAATGGGCAGTGGGGCAATTCATCCAGTACCTCCTGAGACTCCAGCCGGAATTCCAGACAAAACTGAACGAGTGGAAGAAGCGGCTGGACATCCCCCTCGGAGAAAGTGACAAGAGGAATCCCATCATAGGGTAAGATAAAAAGTCAAATGTCTCAACCTGCCCCAAAACCAACAAACATAATTCCTTACAGACTCCACATTGCAAAGCCAAGGCCAAAGTCGGTGAAGTCCCAAGACGTAAATTACAACGTGGACCACTACATGGGAGCCGTGAAAGCGACGTTCAAGCAGTTGGACAAACAGAGTGGCAAACCCCTCGTCCGCAGAGTCTTCATTGTGGCGAATGACTACGGGATTGTGCGACGTGTTCGAAAGATGTACCCGGATTGGGAAGTTTACGGTTTTGAAGATGATCAGGTGGATCCGAAGTTGAAGCCATCGAGCGTCGGAGGCCGGACCGGGGCCACAGCTTCAGTTCGGAACATCTTTCTTTTGCGGGAATGCGACAACGTCATTTGTGGTTACATGTCAGACGTAAGAAGGGTCTAGAAAATTGTTGTAAGGCATTGATTGACGATGTAAATGTAATTATATAGACTTGTCGCCTGGTTTTGGCGATGTACAGTTCGAAGTATGGGAATCCTCAGGAGCGAATTCAGGTATTGGAAGAAGACGGTGGGTATGATAAGCCCTGGAATCATCTGGCCCTCAGGTACCTGCCCCCTGCACCAGCTCAGCTACTCAAGGTTCCTGTTTCGTCGCCACAAACTCAGAAATGAAAGAATGTCAAATCGTATCTACAATTTTTTAAAGTATAAACACGAGCTAGATTTGTTTTGCAAACGTTAACTTATCCATAGAATAGGTCGGATAAGCGATGATTATAGTTAGGGCAGTATGTAATAAAAATGCTAAAAATTATCTACGAATTAAGCTTTTTTAATAAACATCTTTTGGGGTACTGTAAGACAGGAACAAGACTATACTATGACCCAATGTCATTTTTACCTAATTAACCAACTTTATAGCTCCTTATTGCGCAGTCTCCTACATGCAAATGTAATTAATTAATTAACTGTTAAACTTTTTAACGGTGAAAAACGTATGTTCTTGGGAATCTGCCTTATTTTCCCACGCACGTTGCGTTATAAAAGCCATACTTCGCAAAGAACAATTTTTTGGACTGGTCGTGAGATAAAGACTCCACGTCTACGAGGAAGCATATTGAACAAAGGAGAAACTATTTTCTTACGATTTAGTAGAACTGACAGTGGTGCTATAAATATCTTGTGTGAAACATCTTCGAATGAATTAGAATGATCTTAATGAGGACTAAAATATGCTATTTCAGAAGTAGTAATAAAACTGGAAAATCACAGTCGTGGTCAAACTAGATTTTTTTCCACGTCATTATTCTCCAACTCAGAAACACAACAAGGGCTTATCTAACCTGGAAGTTTGTACCGTTGCATGTTGTTTTTGGTCATCCGTGTATATAAATGATTCAAGACAATGAATGCTCATATCATTCTTCGGTCGTATTTCGCTGTGGGTGGTCTAGAAGTGACGCTGTATTGATCTTCCAGTAAGAAAGCCAACATGAAGGCTTGGGTAAGGTCACTTTTTATTCAAGAAAGTGACTCTAAAATAAGTACATCTTTTCAGGTATTGCTCGCGGTGAGTGCAATACTCATTGTCGCGGTTGAAGGGTCTCCAAATCCAGGGTGGGGTTCCGAGTCATCAAATTCAGGGGGAGGATGGGGAGGAGGTGGAGGAGGCGGAGGTAGAGGTGGAGGTGGTCGTCGTCCTGGAGGATGGGGACAACAACAACAAGGCGTCTGGTGCAGTGCTCTCCAAGGCTTTGTGAGGTCGAGGTATGAATGTCCAACGTCTGGTGGTGGAGGTGGAGGAGGATGGGGAGGTGGTAGTGGAGGAGGAGGAGGAGGAGGTTATTATCCTGGGAATAAAGGTGGAAGGTGGGGTAGTGGAGGTAGCTCTTACTACGGGTCCTCAGGCAGCTCGGGCAGCTACGGGTCCAGCAACTCAGGCAGCTACGGGTCCAGCAACTCAGGCAGCTACGGTGGCGGATGGGATTCAGGTTCAGGAAACAGTATAAGCAGTGGGAGCTGGGGATCCTCCCGAGGTCGTGACAGACACGGTCATCGCCACAGTCATGGAGGATACAACAAAGGAAGTTATGGAAGTAATAGATGGTCAAGTGGAAGTGGGGGTGGTGGCAGCGATTACGACTATGAGGATTGGAGTGGTGGTGGTGGTGGTGGTGGCGGAGGTGGTGGAGGAGGGGGATGGGGACGCTAAACGGGAATAAAATCCTTTATGTAAGAAATTCCCACATTTAGATATAGAATCAAGATTCCACATTATGATATGTATGTCATAAAGTTCGGAGACTGAGTACGGAGTAAAGTAATAAAGTTTTTACAACAATGAAACAGGTTCAATCCTACAGACATCGAAAGTGGTGGTAAATCTTCATCGTTTTATGGTCGATACGACCTTGACGTATGTGAAGAAGAATGAATGACCACACAGAAAAATTTCACACTTTCATACTTTTGTTTTTACATTTCTTCAACTGATTGATAAATGTTGCACTAGGAAGCAAATCGCATGAGGAAAAGTTAAAGAAACAGGACAGTCTCACAGTGCCCCGAAAGATGATTTTGCAGACAGGATGGGTCCAACCTTGGGATACTCATGACGCTATTTGTGGGTTAATGGGCTAAAAGTGATTCTCCCGGATTTTTATTTTTTATTTTTCCAGAAGATCGCCTTGCATAAAACACATTTGTTTTAACCGTGACAGGTCAGGACAGGACATTATCATCTCCACATACACAAAAAACTAGTTTATGAACTAACCCATTTTTGAGGTTGGTTTAAATGCAAGGCAAAAAGTCTTATGTCCTGCTGAGATTAAGACCACTCACTCACCTCTTATGTAAGAAGGTTTGGCTTTTTTAAGTATCATCTTCTTCTTACTTTAATCAATTTAATTTATCTCTTTTGTGCATTCTTTATTGTTCGTGTTCTGGTTCATTACATACTACATTTGGTCTTCTTCATTCACAATGCGGTGTCAAATATGTCAGGCGAATTGACATGGAATACAAATTAGAAGCTGCATACACACACATGAGACTTCTTTTGATGTAGAAAAGATTATTAATCACATCAAAATCAAAAGAAGCGAAGCGACATGAAACAAAGTCTCAAGTCAAGTTTTACAAGTAAAAATCGTGAGGAAACTGGTCCATAAAATAGTCAAGAGGTTTCAGTAATTAGCGAAAAAGATGAGATGGGAGGATGGTATAAAAAGAGGAGGTTTGGTGCATGGCTTATCCAGTCTCGTTGCTTCTTTTCACTGATCTGTCTCACTCTGCCCCATTATGAAGTTCTTGGTAAGATGGCGAATTACATATTTATGTGACAATGAGCTAACGTATTTCATTTGTCAGATCGTTTTGTCCCTCTGCTCCCTCACATTGGCCCACCCCGGAGGATGGGGTAGTGGTGGTGGTGGTGGTGGAAGCGGTGGCAATGGAGGTGGTGGAGGTGGTGCTTCCAGAGGAGAACACAAGACCTATACCTACAACATTGGAGGAGGAAGCGGTGGGGGTGATTCAGGTTTAAGGTTTCTCTCTTATGGCCAAGCTGAAGGTTTGAAGACTGGTCCCATTGGAGGTGGTGGAGGTGGTCCCCAAGAATGGAATTTCAAGGACTCCAGCGGAGGTGACACTGCTGGTTTGAGACACCTTTCTTTCGACCAAGCTCAAGGTTTGAAGACTGGTCCAATCGGAGGTGGTGGAGGTGGTCCACAAGAATGGAATTTCAAGGACTCCAGCGGAGGTGACACTGCCGGCCTTAGGTTCCTCTCTTTCGATCAAGGCAACAGCATCAAGCAAGGGCCAATCGGAGGAGGTGGGGATGGTGGGGCCACTTACATCTTCAAATCCGGAGGTGGAGGTGGAGGCGGTGGTGGACGTGGTGGTAGCACTGGTGGAAATAAAAAGTCCAGTAATGGAGGAGGGTCAGGATGGTCTAGGTAGACACTTCCGTTCTTCCGGACAAATCTTACAATCTTTATACGAGAGTCTATATTCACTACATTCTCTTTCACTATTTTGTTCTACTTTTTGTGTTACCCTTGCTTCATTATCTCCTGTCCGTAACAATAATGAGATATCATCATTAATTAATTAATGATCATATCAGTCCTTACATCTCTTGTACAACACTTTCATCCACTCACTCAATAAATCTACCATAAATTGCAGTACGATTATGTGTCATTGTCACATCACCAATTCTTCCGTTCTCCTGCAACAAAAAAGCAAACAAAAAAAGTTATCAAAATGTCATCTTTTTGTTTACCCTATATAAAAAGACGTTTTTCCTAAAATCCAGCGATGGGCTTAGATAAGGGAACGACAGGTACTTTAGACGTAGATATGTGCAGGGCACTACTCATTCACTTGACTATCATATCTTTTAGCCATAAGGAATTGAATTAAATGGTATAGATTAGCGATAAGCAATGCAACTAATTTAACCTTAACCTATCAGACATAAACACAACATCACCTACATCCTGTAAACTTGACTCGGATAAAGACAAGCGATAAGACAAAGAAGAAGAATTAAGAAAAAACCGTTTTGCAAAAAAAGTGCTAGAACTTCTTAGGGAAGTGCAACAGTCTCGCTGTATATTTGGGAAAAAAGATACTATAATTGTACACAATGTCATTTAAAATAATAGCATTTAGCATAGTTGTGTGTGTATTTTGCGAACAACTTCATTTTATTGATTTGATTTGTCATTACAGATTTCTCACGAGATTATAAGGCTAACAATTACTTCACTACACACAGTGGCTGCTTGATCATTATAGCTCTTATTGTTGGTTGTCCACACATTGATGCTATTATCCACTTACACTGTTATACAATAGACAATTAGATAACCTCAAGTTTAAAAAGTAAAACATCTCAATTCACTCCAATAATAAACAACAATTCACTTCACTTTTTTTTTGCATAAAAATGAATCCGTTCATGTATGAATGTATCAAAAAAATGATAAGCATCATTTGGAGAATTTGTCCCTTTCTAATTCTCACAAGATTCACCTTCCCATTCCTTGTTCCCTTCCACCTTCATCCACTTATGGGTAGGAATAATAATTAAACAGCGTTTTAATTTGGTCCTAATCAATTGTCACTCTTTTCAGAAGTTCCTTTTGTCACTCTCTTCAGTCCTTCTTTTAGAATCGTTTGGATAAGAAGTCATCATCATCGTGTCTTCAAGTGGAGAGTAATACGTGATAAGTGATTGGATATATCATGACGGACAATCATTTCCTGGACTTTGAAAGGAGGAATTACTAAAATATTGATATAAAACAGTGAAGTGGGGCAACATGAGAATCGGACGAGCTTTCGATTCCTTAGGTCTAGTTTTAGGTTATGGGCTACTATATTCCCTCCTCCTCTTCCCCCCTTCCTGTCATTCGTGTCAGAAGAAGCATTTGAGAAACTTACTAAGTGATGGGAACGGTGGGGCTAAGTTTAATGCAGAGATTCATCATCACCATCATTACGACCAGAATGGAAATGAGATTCCTCCACAACATCAACCAAATCCTGGTCCCCCTCCACCACCACCACCACCCCCTGAACACTACTTTGGAAGTGGGGTGGACCAACTGACCGCGGTCAATGAGGGACATGGGAAGGATGTGGTCGTCCTCCAACCCATTCATCCCCATCCCCCACCCTTCATCATGGAGGAGAAGGGCTTCTTTGACTCCCTCATTCCAAAGAGGTTCAACCCCAAGCACATCTTCCGAGGAGGGGTGCACAAGTTGAGGAACAGGTTTAGATCCCTGTTGGGCGTGGAACCCCAAAAGGAGGAAGAAAGGAAGCATCATCACCATCGAGAGCGACATCATCATAAGAAGCATGGGCCCCAGCCCCCACAGCATCCAGGTCCCTATGCCGTACCCGTGGTGAAGGTGCCTTTGGTTCAGGTGGAAGCTTACAAACCAGCACAAGGTCCAGGTCCAAATCCCCATCACTATCCAGAAGGACCTCATCATCACCCACAGGCAATCGCCTACGTGAGTCCGGATGGACATCAACCTGCCGTGGTCGTAAAAGCAAGACCACCACCACCCCCTCCTCCACTTCCACCACCACCACCTCAAGTACAGTACGTGGAAGTCGAGCCTCAACACGTTCATCACCATCAGCCTTCCCCACCTCAGGACGAACAAGTGATTTACCAGCAACAGTATCAACCACAGCAGCATCTTGTTTATGAGGAACCCAAGACAAGGGTCGTTTATCAGCCTCAGCACCAACCACAAGTCACAGTACAGGTCCAACCGCAGGTTACCTACACCCACATTGCCCCTTCGGATGACACGCCCTCCTTCTACCATCATCAACCCCACCACCATCATCATCGCCATCAGTCCCCCATCTATGGGCCTACGAGTAGCAGTAGCGATAGTAATTACGGTCCACACCAATCCATCACTTATCACGGCCTCTCAGGCACCAGCGGTGGGCCTTCTTCCTCCTCCTTCATTGGAAGCAATCCCTTCTCATCCAACAGCGGGTCTTCATCCTCGTCTTTTCTAGGCTCCAGTATTTTCTAAGAACGAAACGATGCAAAAAAGAAGAAGAAGAACCTGCTAGTCAGTCACCCGTCTCACCTTGCCCCCAAAATGTAAGACAAAAGTGTAAGAAATGTGTCTAAAATGCATGTAACTTAATGATTTATAAATGCACAGGTCGTGACGTGACCTAACCTACCTGAGGAAGGACCACTTATCCACAAAAACATTATTATTTTTTGGCTTATCAATGGATCAAGAATGCATAAATGAATTTATTATTAATTCGAATTTGTAAAAGACCACTTGGTTTGGTTTAGGCACCATTCATTCATAAAATAGTGGTTTTTATTTCATTCAATCTGACCAAGACACGCAAGAGTTAATTAATGCATAATTGCAATTGCCCATAATATGCTCATCCCATCTTCTATATGACACACCCTCTCTCATTACCATTCTTCTATTGCAGGTGCAACAAGAAAGGTAGTATGCATGTGTATAGAAATGGATCAAATGAATCTTTGGGAAGTGAATTTACCATTTTTACCATTTACTGAAACAACTCATTTGTGTAAATCTAATCTTGTACTTGTTTGTGACATCATCATTGCTAAATATCTTCCTACACGAAGCCTCTTACACGCGAAGTAATATGTGACATAATTTACTTAAGCATTATTTATTATCCTACTTTGACCACCCATCTCCACCTCCGCTTCCTTTGGTAATGCTTATCTTGATGCTTCCTTTTGGGAGGAGGGACCTTAGGCCTTTGAGGAGCTTTTTGAAGAATCCTGGTCCCCTTCTCTTTGGTGGACCCCAGCCTCCACTGCTTGAGGATGAAGAAGATGCCTTTCCCCAACCCCCTCCTGACGAGGAGGATGATGAATAGCCTCCATTTCCTGCCTGCCACCCACCACCGGAAGATGCAGCTTGACCCCATCCACCTCCTCCCCCTCCACCTCCTCCTCCACCACCACCTCCATTACGGTTTCCACCTCCACCACTTGGGGCACCGTATCCCGTAGAAGGTGCTCCATAGGCCGTGTCACCCCCGCTGGGTGCTCCGTAAGCTGTATTGCCCCCACTAGGGGCTCCGTAGGCTGTGTTACCGCCGCTAGGGGCTCCGTACGCTGTGTTTCCTCCACTACTGGGTGCTCCGTAGGCGGTGTTACCCCCACTTGGTGGCTCTGCAGTGACCACGACCACGACCAAAAGAATGGGAACGATCTGATTTGACAAGAAAAACCTCAATAACTAAACAATTCAAAGCATGATTGTTGTAACCCTTACCAAAAGCTTCATTGTGAAAAAGATTTCTGTACTCCTAATAATATAAAATCCCTAACACAATCAATCAACAATCAATGATCCTCTGCTATGATGATGACCCTTCGACACGAACTCTCACACAAGCCACGGCAAACAAGCGAGTCCCTCGTCTCCTTCACGTCTTTTTATCTTACCTTTGTGCCCTATTAATTAGTTTGGCTAATTTACTCACTATCTTTTCCTATGTTATGTTAGCTGGACATTGACACTATTTTACATGCAATACGACGCTTATGTAATTGCATCTTGTACATTGCACTTCTTGTAGCATTATTTTACATACGACACCCCCATAAGGACAAAGAGTCGAGTCAAACCATGTTAAGAAGCATAGAGGACCTCAAGTCTCACCTTTATTGATCATGTCTGATGATAAAATTGTCTGAAAGATGTCTGTGATTACGCAAAAAAAAGTTTTGTCAGAATTGACCATTTTTTCTTCAATTCTCTTCCTAATCACAAATACTTACATAAGATAAATGCATGCATTTTATTTTATGCATTCCCTTTTTTATGACCCAGACCCTTTTTGATTTGATTTGATGACGAGAGGATGAAGAAAATTAATCAACATTGTATTGTCTAATGTCATCACAGTTATGGTGGAAGATTGCACATGCTCAAATTCAAATTCAACCTCAAACAAGTTTGTTAAAGACCCAACAATTGAAAAAGTGTCGCAGCAGAGATGATACAACTTTCAAATACAGTTTTTAAAGACACCATTCTCTAATTAAATTGTTACGTTATGCATACACACACGCATGGGTGTGTGTGTGTGTGGCTATTATGTAATAGTTTTAAAGAATCGGGTCTATATTAATTTCTCCACACAGCTTAATTTATTGTTTAATTGCGCTAGATTCATTATTTATTAGGCATATCACAGTGGAATCTTTTACCATTGACGTCTATGCACTTTTTCAGCCTGTGGGGAAATTGAGACACGGCCCTTCGCAGCACTTCCTCCTCTACATCGTCAATTTCCTCGATGAAGCTGCACCTAAATGACTTGGCCTCAGAGAGTTCCTCGTGGGTGTGGTTGAGTCGTAGACGCCTCTTCATCTCTCCCCAGAGGAAGTAGTCGAGGGGGGTGAGGTCGGGGGATCGTGCAGGCCAGGAGATGACTTCGGCGTCCTCCTTGGCTCCTTGAGAGATGAGTCCATCCACACCGAACTTTGCCTTGAGGTAGGACATGACCTTCTTTGTGCAGTGAGGGGGGTTGCCGTCCTGCTGGAACATCCATTTGGGGATCATCCCTTCTTCTGGGGAGAGAGACACGAGTTGAGGGATGAGGAAGCCTTGGAGCATTTTCAAGTAGGATCGGTCTGTCAGATGGGAGTTGAAAAAGTACGGTCCTATGATGTGTCTTGTCGTCATCCCACACCAAACGATTTGTGGGAGGGGTGCAGACTCGTTGACACGGCCTTTTCTTGGAGAGGGATGATGTTTAGATGTTGGACTCAGATTAAAAATCCCCTCGTCACTAAACACAATCGAGTCAAGGAGTCTCGAGTCTTTGTCCAAAAGGTTCAGCATCTTCGACGCAAATTCAACTCGTTTGAAACAGTCTTTTTCTGAGAGTGGTGGAAGGCGTGGGGGTTTTGCATTTTTATTAGAGTGAGAAGCTGAGGAGGGGTGATATGGAAAGGGTGGTTGCCCTATGGTGGTTGTGGTGCCACTTTCATTTCCATAAGTGCGATGAGAAAAGGGACAAATGTGCAAAGCGCATAGACGATTTCTTAGGTTTGCTAATTGGATTAAATTTCTACTAGAATTTGGAAGCATGGTTTGATTCTGATGTGTGTAAGTGTGTCAATTGGTTTAATACAAAAATGACCGGTGACAGGTGTGGCTCTCATAAAGTGGGACAATTGCTTCGGTTTATAATCGCCAGCGTTCATGACTATAAAATGAAAATAGTTCCTATGTCAATATGTCGACGGGTCGCGATCTACCTGGGTAAACAAATCACTGGATCTCAAAAAAGCTTTGAGGAATTTTGATCTCACAGTTTTGAGCAGATTGAAACAAATTGGACACGAGATGTCGACCACTAACTTTGTCAACCTTCCTGAGGTTACGAGAGTCAAGATCATCCAATTCCTTTCGGAGCATGACACGCTTCAGTGCAGGCTTGTGAGTAAGGACTTTCTCCCGAGGGACCTGACCCTTGAAGTCGTAGTCGGAGATGAAGGGGTGAGTACAAATGCACGGATCAATTTGGCCCAGAAGAAGGACAAAACGCGACCCGATGAAGCTCTTCGTTACATCGAGGTATAGGTTTTGACGTTCTTAATACTCGAGAGATTTTAACACTTCGTTACTTTAAACAGAAAAGACGCCAGGTCCAACTCCTGACGGAGATTCCAGACTCTCTTCTCCAGAAGACCAGAATCCTTTGGCTGATCAGCGCCCGGATGGGAGCCGAAGAGATTGGAATCCTGGCACGGAACTGCCAACGGGTCCTGAGGATGAAAGTCTGCTTCCTGAATCCCGAGGCCTCGACCGTCCTTCACCACCTCTTCCTAGTCAATCAACCCACCCTCAAGGATCTCTGCATGGCGAAGTCCCCAAATGAAAATGGGGACAACGTGGACGAGGAGGGTGCTGGACCTCCAGAGTGGGACTTCGAAGGCCCTTTGGACATGTCGCTGTTGGCCCCTATGAGACAACTTCAGACTTTTGTGAATATGGGGTACAACATGACGAAAGTGGAGACTATGCCTCGTGATCTGACTACCCTCAGCATCCAGTTCCCAGTTCATGTCAACATGATAAAATTCATCAACTCGCAGATGAAAAACTTGACGGATTTTGCACTTGGACCCATAATAAGTAAGGACAAAAACGTCAAACGAATTGAAAACCCTTTCAACAATGCTCATTTTATGTCGTACAGTAAGCAGTGCAGCAGATTTTGGGATCGACCTCTTCAAGACCGTTTGCAACGACATGACACACTTAAACCATCTTCTTCTTGAATTTCAATTCATAGACGCTAACGAAATTGCCCCCTTGACAAACACACTCATCGAAATTCAAGCATTGGGTCGACTAACTCAAGGAATCAGCAGCATCCTCACGGTTCATGCGGCGTCACTTCACCTCAGGACTGTCATCACTCGGCCCGAATTTGGGGGAATATGAGAATTTTATTGAATGTAAGCAAAATGAATGTATAGAAAATGAATTTTACGATTGACCTTTATTTTTATTACATGAAATGATGTAATGTGATTTGATTTGAAATAAATGTATGGTACTCCATATTCTATGAAATCTAGGGTCTTGTCATTTCGACGTAATACGATTGGTACGAATATGACTGCTTTGTTTCATTCATAAAAACATGAAAATGGTTCGTTCACATGTCAATAAGTCTAATTGTAAGAGGAACTTCGGGGTCAAGGTCTCTGGAGTTTTGTGATTTTGGGGAAGTAAACTAGTGGTTAGGAAGATGTCGACAACAAACTTCTTGGACCTGCCAGAGATAACGAAAGTGAAGATACTCCAGTTCCTCTCCACGACTGACACCCTTGAGTGCAGACTTGTGAGCAAGGAGTTTTTCCCAAGGGACCTCACCCTCAGTGTCACCGTGGGAGAAAGAGGGGTCAATGCGGGTGTGAGACTTAATTTGGCACAGAAGAAAGAAACCGAACTTGATCCGGACAAACCTCCTCCTTACATCGAGGCAAGTCACTCCCTCCGACATCTGACCGACATCCCGGACTTTCTTCTTGCCAAGACGAAAATCCTATGCCTGTTCAGCTCTCTCCTAGGGAGTGAAGAGATGACCCCACTGGCACGGAACTGCAAACAGATTTCCAGGTTGAAGCTCTGGTTTCTAAACCCAGAGGCCATTAGCTTCATGCCCGCTCTGCTCAGGGCCAACCAGTCCTCTCTGAAGGGACTCTGCGTCATGAAGGCATTCGGTTCGATGGAGGACAAGGACGGGAATCCTGTGATTGAGTGGGACTACTCGGACCCTATTGACGTTCGAGTGTTGGCACCTATGGAGAAACTGACCATTCTGACCAACCACGGCAATAACATGTGCTACATTGAAACTCTACCCCGTAGCCTCACATCCCTCACCATCAGGTTCCCAGGTCCTGGCGAACTCCTCAAGTGGCTTCCTTCAGAGATGGTCAACTTAAAATATTTAGGAGTCGGGCCCATCAATCGTATGGCACAATAAATATGTAGGCTTCTTCAAAAATGCTCTTTAATCATTCGCAGTAAAAACCGGAGCAGACTTTGACCTAGACACGTATAAGAAGATCTGTAATGACATGAAGAAACTGGAACAACTTCTTGTGGACTTTCAAGTCCAAGACAAAGTCGCAATTTACCCCACTGTCAACACACTATTCCTGATTCAACATTTGTGTCGAGAAACAAAAGGGATCAAAACGACACTAACGATTGAAGAAGCGTCCTTTCATGTCAGGACTGCCATTGCTCGACCCCAATTTGGGGGACTGTGAGAAAGTGATGAAAGAAAAGGATTGATACAATGCTCTGTGATGTCTTGAAATGTATATTATTTAAATGTGTATATTTTCCAAATATAAATTATGATGCTTAGACATGTCATTCATTCAATCAGAGTCGCATGGAAGGATCCACAGTCAGCCATTCTGCCTTGGCAAATGGTTTATATCAAAGTCATACATTTCATCAGTTTTCTATCAAAGTCATACATTTCATCCCATAAATCCAAGTCTTCCCAACAAAAATGTCTCAAATCAGAGAGTTTCACTATGCCAATATGTGAAGGGTCATGGGCGTGGTCAAAGTGGCCTTCGGAGTTGTGGGGTCATAATTTTAGCACGACGAGTTGAAACAAACTGACCAAAACGAGATGTCGAACTTTACCAGTCTGCCTGAGGTTACGAGAGTCAAGATCCTCCAATTCCTGACAACGCATGACACCCTCCAGTGCCGGCTTGTGAGTAAAGAGTTTTTCCCAAGGGACCTGACGGTTCGCGTCATCTTGGCTGACGACGACGACGACGACGACATCGGTGATGATGATAAGAAAACGACGACTGTGAATGTGAGACTCAATTTGGCCCAGAACAAAGACAAGTTTCGGCATGAAGAAGAAGCTTGTGTTTATATTCAGGTTGGTTATCCTTAAATGTGTTTAAACCACAAATTGACACTCATCTTGTCGAATTGAACAGAAAGAGCATGAGCTGACAAAGTTGAATGACATGCCAGACTTTCTTCTACGAAAGACAAGGGTACTTTGGCTGATGAGTGAGACCCAAGGAGCGGAAGAGATGAAACGCCTGGCTCAAAACTGCCAACGCATTTCGAGGATGAAGGTCTGGTTCCTGAATCCCGAAGCCTCGAGTGTCCTCCACAACCTCCTGACGGCCAATCAATCCGCCTTGAAAGAAATTTGCTTGCTCAAATCCGGAAAGCCGGAGGATCAGCGGCAGGATGTCGATGACAAGTGGGACTATTCGGACCCTATTGACGTTAGATTTCTGGCCCCAATGACACTTCTCACAAAACTCACCAACCTGGGCAACAACATGATCTACGCAGAAACGCTACCTCATGGCCTCACCTCCCTCACCATCACGTTCCCGGTCACAATAGAATTCCTCAAGTGGGTTCCCTCTGCCATGATTAATTTGCAACGTTTTGCACTTGGGCCCATCATTCGTACGTACGCATATAAATTAAAATGCAAAATACAGCAGTTCTGCAACATTTTGAATACGGTTATTGGTTCATTTACAGTGAAAAGCGCCAAAGACTTTGACCTAGACCTGTTCAAGAAGATCTGTAACGACATGACGCATTTGGAAGAGTTTTTGCTGGACCTTAAAGCCAAAGAGAAGGAGGACATTGATGAAATGGTGACCACAGTCAACGCTATTGGACTCCAGTGTAGAAAAACAAAAGGGATCACCACAACCGCATCGATGGAAGAAGACACAAATGGAACAGCTTTTTATATAAGAACTAAAATAGACCGAGTCCAGTTTAAGGGCATTTGAATCAGTGCACATTACGATGATTTGGATACAATATAATTTACATAAATGCATGATTTTATGCGTGTCATACATGTCCTTCAATCAGTCAAACAACAATCAAAAGCTACGAACTCATGCACGTCACGCTATCAATGCTTAGGCCGGAAGTACTTGACAAATAGCTGCATAAATCCCGACGACACCTCAATATGGACTCAATTTTTAAATT
>JAQIWU010000866.1:0-20911 GCA_034696445.1 Isotomiella minor | reverse complement strand
CTTTTGTGACAGTTCAATTCATGTAGAGTGAGTGCTGAGTGACGAGATGGCAATAAACGATTCAAGGGATTTTGTCCTTTCTTATAAAAAACAATGCAACAAATTGAGGTGTGCCATAAAAGAGAAATAGCAGCAGAATTCCTTCCTGCTGCTTTCTCTCGGTGTCTTTCTTACCAAAAGCGGATTTTATAATAAAGGAAAAGTTGTACAGAAAATATTTATATTTTATTTTATTTTATGATTCTATTCTAGGTTCACCTGAAGTCCCACTTTATCATGAATGGAGTATGCGTACGATGGAAAGGTTGGCTAGATTTGGATCGCTTGGATGGAGTCGGTTGTCTTGAGTATGACGAGGACACTGCGCAGGTAAAATATAAAAATCAATTTTCATTTTTTTCTGATTTCTTTTCTTCTTCTAATCAATAAGAAAACAGAATCAAATTGTCAAATTGCATGCAATTTAGATAATGCGATGTTCACGATTTTACAAAAGCAATCAAGAACAAAAGTTGAATCTTTTTAGTCAAATGCATGCATTATAATTTCTTATGAATGACATTGAGACTCTTTGTTTGATTTCAGATTGAAGAGACGATGCTGAGAGAACAGATAGAAAGGTACAATCAACGTTTGAGGGAGTTTGAGGAGAAACAACGGTCATATTGCGGTCAACAGGAGAGAGCAGTTGGAGTTGATATCGAATTAGAAGTCAGTCTGCCCACTACTGCTTGATCTCTTCTTCTATATAACTTTTTTCTCTCATTTTTCATTCTTCTTCTTGTTTTTTTTTCTCCTTTCCCGAATTTCCCTAAAAATCTAACATAAACTTTAGAGTGTAGAGCAACTCTCATATCTTTTTAAAACTTTACAATCATTCGCCATAAGCAAAGCATGCACACTGTAGTAAATGTATTTGTAGAGTAGTGTAGTGTAGAATTTGTATTGTTTGTGCTATACGTATACCTTTTTAAGCTGCCAAGTAATTCGTATTAAACCTTGAGAAAGTGTCCGAATCATGAGAAAAGAGTTGACGATCGATTTATTTTATTTTGTATATTTTCTTCAATACTATACAAATCAGAGAGAAGTATGTATGGATATGTGTGAGTAATAACAACGCAAGATGTAATTCTTAAAAAAATTATTTTGGAGTTTGGAGCATTGCATATTCCTTTCATTTGCGGTTTTGGGTTTGTCTCACAATAATTTGTTTGCCTCCTTCCTTTCCTCCTTTTTGTCTACCTCTTCTGTTGCAAAATGCCGTATTTATTCATTCTGTGTAGTCAGCTTCTTGTGGATTTGTTTCACCTGCGATGCGATGGCTGGTGTACGTGTGTGTACCGTAATCCTAATCCCATATTTTTGTTTGTACGATTATCGGATTGTCTCATTTACATGAAAAGTACAAATCGACACAACTCTTTGCTGTATGAAATGAATGCGGCTTTCTTTGGACCTTCCTTGTTGTTGTCAATTATAGGAGGAAACTGAGCTGTAAGAATCCATCACCACAAAGGCACACCTTAGAAAATATTTGAGCTCGCTAATCCGTTAAAGTAAAGTGTCACACTATTGTTAAGAAAGTAAAAGTCAGAGAGTCTCCCTGCTTTTTTGTTGATGGAATGAAACGGGCACATTCATCTTCTTCTCTGGTATTGTTATTATTTTTCTTTTTAAGCGTTTAAAGTGCCCTTAAAGTGGATTACAGACTGTTGGTTAGTAAATGATGCCATAAACGATAGGTGGTGGTTGTACATCCTCTCCTTTCTTTCTTTCTTTTTTTTGTCACCGCAATAAATCTTTGCAAAGTGAAGTGTCAAATTGGCTGGTCAACTCAGGTCAACTCGAGTGACTGGCGACCACAAGCATTGTAAACTTTACTTTGACAGCAGAGAATCACTTACCAAAAAAGACGAGTGAGCTATTTCACAATTATTGCATTACAACGTCTCATAAATCCAAGAAAGTTAAAGTTGTTGGCTCATTTTTATGGGTTACAGTTTACGGCTCAATTTCTTTTTGCTTTCTCCCAAAGAAAAACTTTTGTAACGGAGCTGTCACAAAAAATTTAATGTCTTCATTTTAGAGGATTGGATGGAATTGGAAATAAGTTACTGAAGTGTGCATATTTCATGCATCGTTAAAATTCAGATTATTGAACTATTCAAAATTATATTGAATTAGACATGGGTCATGTTCTGTTGCCTTCCTTGTTAATTTTATTGTTCAGAAGATTCGGTGGATTCAACGCTTGGAGGTTTTATTCATATTGTTTCGAACTTTAAACATGGTACAAAGGAAAGAGTTTTTAAAAGGTTCCCGTGAAATATTCAACTAGGAAGCAAGCACGCAAGGCGGGCCATCAAAGAGTTTTTTTTGTAGATCCTCCATTCAAATGAACCTTCAATCAATGCACTTGCTACAATTGTCTCCATTCTCAATCCATAAAAAATACTGGTCCACACAATGAAATTATTATTCATGAACTTGGGCACGTTTTTGCTTGATTTGACAAGTTGCAAGTGTAAAACGAGATTCTCATTATTTTATTACTGGAGCGTTTCATTTGAATATGATTTTGTACTTCATACTTTCTCTCTTATAGAAAGGGTTGAGTTTCCAACCCAATGCATTGGTCAGGCTCATTGTTGGAAAGATTTGACACATTTGCCAAATTAGCACGCTTTCACGGGAAGCTTTTTTATAAGAGCCAAAAAGTTTGATTCACATGTTTTCCAGGATGTTTTTTTCCTCTCGGCTCTCATCATCATAGAGAAAGTAATTTGAATATAATTTCTTCCTCAGTTTATGCCATTCGGCTTGTCATTTTTCGAGATATCTCAATCCAACTTGATGACACTTTATGAAATGAATTGAGGGTTCGTTTTCATCACGACGGGATTTATATTTGCATAAGTGGTATCAAATGAAATATGTGTCAGTCAGTAAAGCTGGGGTAAAGTGAGCACAAAGACCGATTTATATTTATTTGTTGCTCGTATCACTGCCACTGTGCTTTCACTTTGTGTGTGTGTATGAATCATGAATGTATTTGCTCAAAAGATTTGTCAACTTGACACCTTTTTTACGTAATGTGAAAAGAGCACCACCAACACAACAGTTGCTCAGGATCGTGTTCGCTTCAATTGAGTTGAACTGTGGATTTTACAATTTCAATCTCGGACAAAAATAAAATGAATTAAGACATCCAAACTTGAACACAGTTCAATTTCACATTCACTCAGAATAGAGCATTTCTTGTACCTTGTCTGCTAGCTCCATGGTCATATATTACAAAGTGCGAAATTAAGAGCATTATCTCAGTATATTTTAAAGTTGGATGAGAATTTGGCCACTTGTTCCCTGCATTGATTTATCGAACAAAAGAAAAATTTAATGCAAATTAAGTCCCCCTATTTCACCGCCACCATCAATTAAACCTGCCTGCAGATGACCTCAACTAATGAGGATGACAAAGGAGAGATTTATTCAGATTTTCGTTCCTTGCGCTTTTTTATTGAATGTATAGTAAAGTATGCAGGCTGTGGATGATGATTAAAAAGGCAAATTTCATTATTTATTTAGGTGGATAATAAATCTGTCTCAGAATTAGTGTCAACACAGATGCACTTGGCAAACATCTCATTAAACTCTTTTGATAGTATCAGTATCATATCATGTCCTCATCTACCACCACCCTCCTCCAACATGTTGTCACAATTCTATTCTTCCTGGCGATAAATTACGCATGCATGCATGCAAATTTAAATCGTATTTCGTCTTTTTTAATCCTGCAACTTGGACAGATATGATATGATATCTGCATCATGGATTCAACTTTACATCTGTTTCCTTCCTTCCAACAACTCTTCTTCTTGTCTGCTCTTTATTAACACATTTGCATATTTTCCTATTCATATTTTTATCCCGTTCATATACGGAGTCACACAAATGATTTCTACAACTCAATTTAGAATTTAATTGAATCTGAATAAGGATATTTCATGATTCGGAGACAAATGTAAATTGCAAAGCTCCTTTTCTCTTTTAAAGGCCACGTTGCGTTGTTGTTGAATAAAAGTTACGTTGACTCACGCAATTCTATAAACTAAAGTACTGCATGTAATAAACAACTGACGTAATAATAATAATAAGTCTCCGCAAATATTTGTGGTTGTGATCTAAAAATCTAATTCTGAATGCATGAGAAAAAAGGCACGTGTGTGTGCTTTGACATGCCAAGGAAGGCTGGCGAAGGCATGCTGCAAATTATGCTCACAAGTATTAAAATGCATGGTTTGTAAAGCTTACCTACAATTACCAAATTTGATTGAATCGAATTACTGCTATTTTTGTGTGCAAATAAGTTGTGAAACTTGGCAAAATTAGTTACTTCTTTCAAATTACTGTAATTCACTTACCGAACAGTGCTTGCTAACAAGCAAAGGTAGGTTAAATTGTTCATATCATACACAGTAATTGCTTGCCAGTTGTGCCATTTCTTTCGTTTCATTTGGCTAAAAGTGGACTGTTCTGTTCTTCCAACATAAAACAAGTCTGCCAAATGTTGAGTCGCATTTAGTAGATGATATAAAATGAAATGAAAGGGTTGGGGTGCAGAGGGAGAATGAATGCACATAGGGAGTCGTCACGCCCATCCAAATTTCAATCCGATTCAACCCTTTTTACAACGTCACACACATTAATCGTCGTCCTCGTCATCATCTTTTGACTTTGCTTTGCTTTTGCTTCTACATTCATTCACGAAAGCGATTTTTACGAAAAAATGCATCATTTTTATTTTCCGATTACGTGATAATGGATGTCTTTTTCGGAGACAAAGCAAAGAAGGACATAGGAACCCTTTATTTCATTACTTTGTGTTGCCTTTCTTTCTGCTTGCTTTAAAAACTGTGCAGTAGAGTAATAATCATGCAGGTCAGACAAGGACATGAAAGAAACGCGGTATCAAAGGTTAAACGAGCAGTTGTGAATTAATTCTTGCTAAATACAGACAAGCCATGAGCAGTTGCTTTATATTTAGATCACTTTCTTTATAGAAAGTCATGAATGACCATTCTTTGGGCAAATGCATTACTGTCAAACTCATTTATTAAAATGTCAGTCGGTCGGTGAAAGTTCTTAAGAGTTCAGTTCAAACCGCACTGCTGCTGCTGCTGCTGTTTTAAGTTTTTTAATAAAAAAACTCTCTCCTCCCTTGACTAATTACCATTTCATAGTCACCACATTCACTGAATGTAAATGAGTTCGCACAACCAATTAATTAATTTCTCCACAAAAGTCTCCTCTCCCCTTTTATTAAAAGTCCATATATTTGTATTAAAAATACATGCATTCTCTACAGTCATTCATGGATAAAATGATTTTTTTTCAATTTTGCAGGCTCGTAAGAAGCCAGAACTTGGTCATGCACACTAGGATCGCTAACAACAATAACAATAATAACAACAACAACATCAACAATCGACCGTTGCTGCTTTCTCCGCCAGCAGCACAATCACATGTCCCGAAAGAAGGCAAAGTTTCTGCATAAAATGAAAATCTATCTCTATGGCGTCCAAGAAAAGTTGAAATGGAAAGGATATTTAATCGTTCTTCATTCATAAATTCAGCTAAATGTGTAGTGCGTATTGGTAGGTTTCCATTAATGATTGTAAATGATCCCTATAGCCTACTCTCACACCTTCATCATACATCAATTAGTCAGTTAATAGTGAACTACTGTCCTGCACGCAAAAGTAAACTAATTAAGGAAAGTATATAAAAACTCAATTGCTTTTGAAGCTTCCTTCTGCTCTGTTATTACAGTACCATAGATAAGAATGTAGTGAATTAAAGCGCAATTTGTTAATTACTTAAGTCGTGTTTCGATACCATGCAAATGTGTAGTAAGTAGTACAACAGTAGTAACGCAATATTATTATCATAAATCATTAAGTATAAAGCATCTATTTTATTTTCTATGTTGAGCATTATTGTTTAGTAGTAGTGAACGATACGATACGTACTTTTATTATTGGCTATAATTGTGGTAGTCGAAATAATATGAATCACTTGTGTAATGCTGTAATCATAATCAAACTGATGTATATGCAAGCAAACGTAGCATTATATTATTCCGAATTGAATAAAAAAAAGGCTAGATGTGAGTTCTTCTTGAACCTGAGAAGTTGGGGGAAAGCAATTTGTCTTATGGCATGAAGAAAGAAAGTCAATACAGGTAGCGAGAATCAATTTATGACATGTTTGTACTCCACACCTAATAACCCGTCATTATGTCAATCTCATTCTCAAATAAATAATCACGTCGGACTTCATTTCTTCTCTGTAAATCAATTCCGACGAATACACATTCTACAAGAAAGAGTTGAGACATCATAAAACCTAAAATGATGGAGGAATTGCTGTTGAATAAGAATTTGTTCTTGCATTGTGTGCACACACGGATTAAAGGTTGTTCGAATGGTCATAATTTCTTCTGGTCGATTTAATCTGTTGCACCTGAGAATGAAATGAAGCCACACATACAATTTCAAATCCTGGATAATCTCGACTTTATCCTCGTCTTATAAAATCTGACTGACTTGCTGCAGATGTTCTCTGCTTCCAATTGAATTCAAGCTGAAATTTTCTACCATTTGCATGGAAAGGCATTTTGATTTTTGATTTGATATGATGATGACAGATCAGAGTGAGAGGAGAGGAGAACCTTTATTTATTATTAAATGGACTCATTCAAGATTTTTTTCAATGCATCAGTACAGTTCAGGTCAAAGAGGTGTGAAAAGTGAAATTGAAATGTATCCACATTATTATTTTGGGTGTGATTATTATATTTTGCTGGCTGCTGCTAGCTGCCACTGCCATTGACTTTTGTTGGGATCAATTTCAGAGGAATCTCTCTTTTAAATCTTTGTCTTCCTCCGTTGCAGTGAAAGGGACCCTCTTTCACTCTCGTCTCATCTCAAGGACTCCTGCTGTGATTCCTGACCCCTCTTTCTTTTCCTTTCACCTCCATCCATCCACACTCCACTCTCACCAACCACTTTTCATCTCGACATGTTGACACTTGATTTGATATGATATAATTTTGCTAAAATTACCCATAATTTTATGCGTGCTATAAAGCTTTGCAACAATGCATTTCCTACGTTTCTTTTGGCAATGGCAACAGAAGTAAAAAGTGAGAATATGGACAACATCAATCAACAGTCTTGAAGCTTTCTTTAGAGGTTGTTTTTTAAGAGATTACCTACTTATTATTAGGGTGGCTCAGAGAGAGACACTGATCTGATCCGCATCATGATATGAAGGTGAGCGTATGAATATCAGCAGCACTATCGATGATAATCTTTATGAAACTAGTGATTTGAGATTGTTTGCGATTGACTGTGATACCTTTTACCTACGAACCTCGCCGTTCTCCCTTCTCTCCATTCATAAAGTGTAAATACAGGCCTCGTTTCATGTTTCATCTCTTTGAATTGAATTTCAGATACATCAGTATAAATGACGATGATGATGTGATGAGGAGATGAGATGAAATGTGATCCATGGCAATCTATCTCTCTCTTCTTTGTAAAAGTATTTTTAAAAAGATGCTATTCAACTTTTTTACTATTCTATTTTTACCCAAGCAAGTCTGGCTGGACCGGGGTATTCCTTTCTATTCGGACTTAATTCATCCAAAGTAATGGGATGAAGTGATGAGTTTACTACTCACACTCACACCAACCTTCCTTGGCGTTCCTTTTCTAAACGGTTTGAATTTGAAAGCTCCCCTTAGCTTATTACTGTAAACAGTTTACTCTGCAAGAAATGTGAAGGTAATTCTAAGCATCAACAAACAGTATTTGATGAAATAGCAATAAAATTACAACTTGTATAAAAACAGATATTTATAACACGGTAATCTCATCTCAGGTAGATCTTAAATAGACTCAGTTGGTTGGTGACAGGATAAAAATAATTTAGGAGCACTTAAGTGGTATATAATCAATCTCCTTTGAAATTCAGTCCTATTACCTCTAAATATATCATATTTCTCTCAATGCTCTCTGCTCCTAAAATGATTCAATTATTGGGCCTTCATTACCCTAATTACATAGGTAGGTAGTTGTGTGAAAAGGATAAGAATTTACAACAATCTTCTCGCGAATGAAGTGCAGAGTCTCTGTAACAAAGGATACATGCAGGACTTCTAAATTTGGCCCATTTGATCCTGTTTCATTGCGCTGATATTTTGTTGAAACTCTTCCATTCACCATTCAACCCTTTCCAGGGTTGAATCAAATATTTATCGTAATCAAGGGCAAACATGAGAAAATGAGGGTTAAAAGTTGAGAGGGGAAAGGGGAAGGCTGTAGAAAGTCTGTACGTAGCAGCGTGCCTTCCTTGATCTGATCTCCCTTTCTCTGATTCTGATCACATTTGAGATATTTAATGACCGGTTGCTCTGAAAGAAAAGGCATCATTTATTTTATATCACGTCATATCAAATCAGGATATGAAAAATGAAACTACGTTGAGTAAGTGTGAACCCACTAATAAACAACACTCTTAAAGAGAGAGAGAGAGGGTTGAGAATTTATACTTTCTCTCTAAACTATTCCAATCCATCATGTCATTAACAGCATGGCAACGAAGGCAAGAGCCATAAACAACACCTGCGACAAAGACTTGGCTTGACTTTCACTTCAAAACGTAGTTTTAACTCAGCTTTACTTGGTTTTGAAAATGCAATTGATTTTCTCCCAGTCATTCAATAAATTGAATTTTAATGCAAATTAAAGCTGATAAAATGAGGAAAAAATTGGATGACTTATAAAGTTTTTAAAACTGTGTGCTCGTCAACATGAACATGACCCTCCTCACCTAAATCTGGATTTTGTGGATGCACATTTTGATTTCATTTTATATCAAAGGATGAAAGAAGAAAGGGTCATTTATCTAATGATTTATGATACGCGAAGGCCTCTGCTGTGCATCTCACTATAATAATAATTGCTGTGTAACTCGAAAGTGTGAGCAGAGAGTGAATGTATTTTTGCAATGTAACAAACATAGGGCCTTCTAATCTATAAAACGGGGTCCCTTGATATTTTTTGTACTCCCTTCGTTGTATAATAATGGAGGAAGAGATGACAACTTGAATTCGAGCCTTTTGCCTTTGTTGTATTTGTTTATCGCATTGTAATTGTAAATTGTGATATCAACATCGACATTTCGGTGAAATATTATATTGAACATGTGAAATCGAATTGACACTCACCAGCTATGCTTTTGTGTGTCTGATATTTTGTATTTCTAAAGTTAGAAAAAAATGTCATCGTCGTCAGCCATTAAATAGTTTGGGGTGGGTTGAGTGACTCTGGACAATTAAACTGCCCTACCATTCATTTTTCTGATAATAAATTTATTCGAGATGTTGAATACGAGTCAAGTATTGAAAATGAGAGAAGGACCCAAAATATTAGTAAAGGACCAAGTGGGCAAACAGCTTCATTTTTCAATTGAAGAATGCAAGGCATAATAATAATGTACATTCTTTGAAAGAAAGTGAAGAGAGAGATTCCTGTATCAATGTAGATTTTTAAAGTGAGAGTGAGAAAGAGTGGGTGGACCTTTCTGACCAACATCCCTGGTGACAAATGACCATGCGAAGGGAGTCTATTCAGGACCAGGAGGCTTACGCTTTTCCACCCACTACACACTCATTCACCACCACATACAAATGATACTTTTTCATTAATAAAACCAAACCAGAACCAAAGAGAATCCGAAAGAAAGAAAGAAAAGTATAGAAGAATCAATGAGCGTGAGAGAAAATTCATACAGTTCCACTCCACTGCTGCTACATATTTGAAAACCATTTGGAAAAGTGTGGGAGGCGTGGACACTGACCGAATCAAAAGTCAACAACAACGGTTTATAAATGAAACTGGAATTTCATGACCAAACCGTTATCTTTTTCACTTTTCAATCCTTACGAAATAATAAAATGGTTTTAAAAAATGCTGGTTATTCATTTCACTCCACTCATTCAGTTTCAGTCACCAGAAGGAAACAGAAATAGTAAGGAAGAAGAGTCAAATATCAATTACACTGGATTATACATACGGAAGCGAGCCAGGAGAGGAGGATACGTGAGAGTGTGTGCGCCTGGATTGACTCGTCAATTTTAATAGGGGACTAATGTGACAGTTTGATCCTAAGCTGCGCTTATCCCTGATCCTTTCCATGCACCCCCGTCCCAGTGCAGTACACAGGCTTCGACCTCGACCTCGACCCGTGCGAATGTTTTATTATCCCTGGTATTGCTTACAAACGTAGATGTGTGCTCTGAATGAATAAATCTGCAGGACTTGCATCATCAAATTGAAGTGAAAGTACAAGATTCTGCAATTTTTGTTAGTATCCTGTTCCCTTTCAATGTTTTACCTTGGAGGTGTTGACGTCCGGGGTTATTATTATGAGATATGACGCATATGGATACATACAAGACACAATGATTATGCATGCAGTGAGGGTTTTTGATTTTGATTGTGATTCTTCTGTCGTGATTGACGTAAGAGAAGAGAAGTAAGTCACACAAATGATTACCCCCGTCGAAGGTTTATTTTTTAGCAACAGGGGCCTTTTAATCCTCTCATTATTAAAGTTGTCCAGAGCTCACCCGTCCCAAGGGGGGTCCGTTCCATGCCCATGCCATTGCCATTGCCATGCCATTCCACTTGAACAGTTTCACTCTCTCGCTGAGCACAACACAGAGAAACTGCAGAGAGAAAGGAGGAAAAGTTCCCCTCTTCTCTTCTTTGATTCTCTGTTTCATACAGATTCACGAAACGATGGGACGTTTTGAAGGAAAGCATTCATTCACGACTTTATCATGGTGACTTTTTGTGACTGTGCGCAAACTTAAACTGGCGAGAAATGTTGGGCAGATTATGAGGAAGACCTAAAAAATGCAGTAGTGTGTGCAATTTTATCTGATTTTCTACAAAATTCAGATGCAATCGGGATATCATCCATTTGGATATGTCATGACAACGTGTGTCAGAAAGAAAGGGTTCGACGTCTTTAGTTTACTTTAGGAATTACACCAATTCCACGTTTTTTTATCAATCAGTTAGTTTATTGATAAAAAAAAGTTCCATCCATAAAGATTTAGTGGGACAGGGCAATCGGCAGTGATGGAAAAATGACGCAATCTAATGCATAATTTAGTGAAAACGGTTTACAATACAACGCACAATTTTGGTCTTTTAGACACATTGAATTTATTCACATCTTTTCCTTAAAATCATTACATATTAAAATCGACTATTTCAGCAAAATTAAAATTGGCAACGACGACGCAGTGATTCCAAAATTATTAAAAATTAATCAGTTGGTTAACGATCATCATTGCTCCTATCCTTCAATCGTAAAAACAATTCGTTAAAAATATTTAAAATTAGTCAGTACAATTATCCAGTTAGCGCCTCTGAACACTCATAAATTAATCGTGTACACACATGCAGATTAATTCAAGTAATAAATAATTATACCAAGAAAAAGGGCAAAACGAACGAATGAAAAAATGCGTTTCTTTCATTTCAAGGCATCCACCCATGATTAGTGAGATCGTTAAAAGAGTTATTTGTTAGTTAACTCATGTACTCTTTTGCTTTTTATTAGACCCTCCTCTCGCTCATTGAAACTTTCGTGTGGAGTCGAAAGAAAGGAAGTATAGATTTGTACCAGAGGAAAATTAATGATTTTTCCTGTGTTATTAGCAGTAAATGGTATTTATGAACTTCAGTCTACCTGAGAAATAGTTAGTTACCCTGCAGGCTGTTAATTAGGTAATTATAAATTGCAAATCACATACTCCTCAGCATTTGATTTGATTCAAAATATAACTTTTCTAAAAAACTTTTGTCATTCAATAATTTTCACTTTCCCTTTGCTTATATTATGTACACTTCACTTGCTTGGACGGAATAGTATAAAATCTGCTCCACATCATCACTTACATTTCCAACTCTCCTGTCTTTTCTAATTAGTCAACTTAATTAATACAGTCTACATGCACATTATTATTCCTAATTACATTACTTCAGGTCTGGATTTTTTAAATCTTTGGTCATGTCCACACAAATTGGATCAAAACCAAAGACTAAATTATTCCATCTGTCTGTCTGCCCACCAGTAGTGTGGTCATTAACAATTGCATGCATAAAATTTTAATCAAATTGGAAAGATTTACAATCTCTTTTTTTAGACTTGTGGTCAAACAAATACAGACATGCGATATGGAAGTGACCTATTATTTGGAAGTAAGGATTGTTAGCAGCACACGATATATTACATTACATAGATAGAACCACATGTGAATGAATAGCAACAAAATTTTCTCTTCTTGTTCTTGTTCTAATTTTAATTTATGGTTCCAATCAACATCAATCGAGGTTTTCCAGAAGAATATGAAGTTCTCTAAAAGTGTGGCCAACTTTCCCCGAGACAGTCTGTCGTTTCAACGTGAAAGCCCGGATGGTGACCAACTGCCGGTAGCAATCCATGCTTTTGGAGTACCTGGAAGACATGAAAAAAATAAAGACAAATGAGACATGTGTTGGGGTAAACAACATAACTCATTTAAGAGTCACACCCACTCCCATACGTACTGAGCCTGATGTATGGATATGGAAGTGGAAGTGGTTGAGACAAGGTTCATTAATAATTATAACATTTCCATCCTCGCATGATTCCCATAGCCATAGTTTTGAATAAAGAAAGTACATCCTCATTCGAATCTAATCCTCTGGAAGAGCAACTCAGTCAGAGTGGTCCACAATGAACTTATGTTTACACATTTCTTATAATGCAATCAACTCTCTTTAAAAGACACAGTTTGATACAAGTAATTCCATTCTTAAGCAAATTGTAAGATTGAGAAAACGGATTCAAAATTCATAGAGATCATTCTTCTTCATAATCTTTTCTTGAAAGAGTGATATGCAACCTTTAAGGGCATTAAAAAGGGATCTGTGTGTAAACAGACTTGGCACTAATGCAATCTCATCTCAAAAGGATTAGAGGGAATTGAGAGAATGGGAAATGGAAATCGGATGATGTAGCCGTGAGTGGCGTGGGAGACTGCTTGCTATGGGATAAAAGCCGATCACCTTCTTCTTTTCTTTGTCCCTTTCCTCCATTCTCATATTTATTTGTCAATGTATGACGACGACAGAGTATTTTTTACCAGATAAATGGCTAATTCCAAATTCTTATCAAAACTTCTTTAAGAATGCCGCGTCCTCACTCATAGCAAAGCAAAATCGTTACATTTCTCTGAGAAAGAAGAGGAGATCTAATGACAAGTTTCCTTTCTTCGAGAGTTTGGTTTAAATGAAAGGTTGGTTTATTTTAAATGATCACCCTGGTCTAAAAGCAGACTTAGCTAAAAAATCTAAACTGCCAATCACATCTCACAAGTACAGTTCGTGATAATCAGGAAGATCACCCAAATCCAATTTTGTTCGGGTGATCTCTTCCTATTTTCCAATTATTCTCATCCTGCCCAATAATGCACTCTTAAAGAAACACTCACGACGAGACGACATGCATGCAACGCCAAGTTTACTAAATCCATAAATTGTGTAAGGACTTATGAAAACGAGACAGATTTAAACCAACAAAAAACCACATTTTCCGGCTCATGGGAATAATAATCATGGGTGCAAATAGCGTGGGTAGTTTGGAAAATAATTAGTTTTACCTTTCTTCACGTGATATGTCCACCCCCACGGTCTGGATTGGTCCCTCGATGTTGGACTTTATAACGTTCCCGAAATTTTTAAGAATCAATCTTAAAGCAGACAGTCCGGACGTGATGTTCCTGCAAAAGTGAAAGTATAAAACATTCAATATAAGCTTTGCTGTGCGCAATTTATTCTTTTCTTCAAGAGAAGATTACAAAGAATTAAGCAATTAAAGTAAACAACTTCAGAAAGAATTAAAAGAAGAGGAAAGAAAATAAGACGCAAATCAGCTTATATTCATGACATGATGATATGAATGACTTTATCTAAATAATCTATGGGCTAGCTACTGAAAGTTTTAAAGACCACTCTCAATCTACCATCAAATTCGCAAGATGAACACATCGCATCGCCCTTAACTTTAAAGATGTGACCTTAGAGTTTCAGAGTAGAGGAGGCTATTTTGATAAAAAAAAAAAGGACGAAGTGATATGCACTAAACAATGCATGAATGAATGTACTAAAACACATTTCATTTCATTTGTGAAGTTGAAAGCATTTATCATCATCCTGCTCTCGAAGCCTATAAAAAGGAATTAAAAGAATGAATCAAAATGTTTTTTCCCTCTTGTCCTGTAATGGGATATATTATGTGGGACCCTTATGTTGTGTTGTTGTGTGACCCTTGAGCGGATATGGATAAAGACAACTGCCATTTTCATCCCATTTTTACTTACTCTCCTCACCCTGCCATCGAATCGAATAACCAACTGCCTTGCATTCAAATTTCAAATTCATTCATAAGAGTCAGCGATGAGTGAAGAGAGAGAGAGAGAGTGGAGGCCTGGGCTCATATTTCAGATAGAATAATTAGATAAACGAGTTGATTGACAGAAGGGTTGGGTCTACACACACGCTTATTTTGGGGGAGCTGACAGGGTGGGCGGCCTTCTTAGCGTCCTTACTGCCCCCCAGCCCAATGAGAATGAAATGACATCCAATTTTAACCAGATCAATAAACGAGATAATTCCCCAGGACCAGTGAGTTCCAACAATGAGCATGATCACCGACAAAATGGCGTAGCATTATTATTTCCTCAACAATTCTCTCATCCCATGCACAATCTGACAATCTCTCATTTTGAAAGAGAAAGGGCACGAATCAATTTGGTTCAAAAACAGACTGGAACAACTTATTCAGCTTGCAAACAACTAATTACTTTGAGTGAGTTATGTTAATCTGAGCAGGAAGTGGGATGGGCAGCACTCCTGTCCACGGTGAAGTATATTTCTCAATCAAGTAGTGTTCACAAAGTTCGACCCTCTTGTAATTTACAACTTTTTACTACAGAGCTATCTCCATTTCACTTCATTAAGTGCATGTATGTAGGTAAAAAATACCCGAGGCAAAGAGATGCTGAAGATCCTCGTTCAATTTTATTATTACATTACATGCCGAAATTCAATTGGATTTGGTGCGGATGAAGCAATCATTTTTTTAGATAACTAAAACAAAGGGATCAACCAGAAAGGGTAGGTTGCTGCTGCTGTAGGTGATGAAACAGAGAAGCCTGCCACTTTACTTTTTGGACTTGAGAACGGAAGTTGTAAAATTAACAACTAATTACGAAAGAGTTGCCGGCCCGATTTTATCCAACTGTTGTTCACATACTACAACCTCTTAATTTAACAGTGCTACCCTCGCATCATCGGTGCCCTTTAATCATACGCTGTACAAATAAGCAACCAACGAATGGTGGTCCCTTCCCTTCTTCTGAACAACTGGAAGTTTAAACTTCAAGAAGCGTTTAAAAGAAATTGCTACAAAAGCCCATTTAAAATGAAACAAAAAGAAAACCCAAAAATTTCAAATTTAAAGTTGCAAAATCGTCGACACTTACGTTTCAAATTTTGACTGGATAAGTAGAGAGATGGAAGGAAGGACGGCCACACAGAGATCCAAGTTCCACATCGCCCTACAAAACAAAGGATAAAAGAGTTCATTAGAAGACGAGTCTTGTGTAATCTCGGTGAAATTGAGCTTGTGTGGTTTGTCGGCTTCATGACAATTGATGGGGAATCTTCGTATTCCTCTTTGGAAATTGAGACAAACTGGCCAGAAGAACGAAATAATATTGCTATTATGCATACATGATCAGTATAGCATTACTGGAAATAATGGTGTTTCCCCCTTTCCCTTGACTTGCAGGTGCAGGAGGAATGACTGCGTGTCATTTAGGATGAACAAACAAATAATAATTTTCTCATAAAAAAGAGAGAGGGGTAAAGTAAAATGGACCTGACTCGTTCATTCAAGAAACAAAGAGTAATCTTGTTTCAAAACTACCTCTTTTTAGAGCCTTCTTTTCTTTGACCACATAAAACAATCAAAGTTCAAAACTGGAGAAGTCACATTAAAGATTCATTATCATCCATTGCACTATTATTATTGAGTAAGTCAGTAGAAAAGTAAAAACATGGTCCTTGAAAGGACTGCATCTTCCAACTCGATCCTTAAAGTCTGTGGCAGTGGAGACTTGGACTCATAAAATCTTAATTTAGTGCTTCACTACAGGCCATGAGGTAATGTCTCATTCCTTGCAGGGAGCATATTTTCCAACCACACCAAGTCAATAAAGCTATTAAAGTGGGAGGACTTACGGGCGTTGAGACATGACACTCAACAAGTCCACCAAAACGAATTGGTCATTAAGGCTTACTGCAGTTTCTACCGCCGCCTGCAATTCACATAAAAAGATGCATCTTTAGACATATAAATCATGTCAACTGTGGTGACGTGACAACACTTCTTTTACCTTCACTTCCTTCGACTGCCAAACGTTATAAACGATTCGAAGGTTGCGTTGTCTGTTCATGAGAACTGTCATGAAAGACTGATGCTCTTGACCGAGACTGGCAAATATTTCATTCTCACTTCTGTCTGGAACTGCGACACCTCCTTTCATACTGAAAGACCCCTTCTGTGAATCACCAAATAAAGGCAAATAATGTGGAATGTTCCGACGTTGACATGACAACATTTTAAAAACTCACAGGTAGAAAATCATCAATTGCTAGTCCTGCTGGTCGATCAAGTGGAATTGGCACGAAGTCATCAATTTGTTGATATTGAGCTTTAAAAGAGTCAGTCTTCTTTTCATAATCACTCAGTCCCCCTAAATCCCGAGGCGATACTTTTGGCATCGGCTTTACTTGGCATTGAGCAGGAGGCTTTTCAGGGCTTCGTGTTGGTGGTTGTAGGGGTAGCGGTTGGGCCTGTGAGTAGCTCTGCTGGGAAGATTTATCACGAACAATCTGTGGAAGGGTGGAATGATGCACGGTTTCTGCGGAGGGTGGCAGTTGAAGACTGGACTCGGACTGACTAGTCTTCATTGCTTGGGTCTGCTCCACTCGTCTATGAAAAAATGTAACAATTTAAAAACATGTCGTGACCGTCATAATTTTGATAGCGTACCTGTACGCGGTTGTGGTACTAGAGTGGGCTGATTCCGTACAAGAGGAGCGGTTTGTATCAGTACTTCTTCCAGAATATGGACCACTGCTTGACTCGTCCGATAGGGAACTTTGTCTGCTGGACAGGTACTCAGGACTACGACTTCTACCATTCGCAGTGGTGTTGGGATGAAGTTGCTGACTTTGGATGGGTTGTCCAGTGACGAAGTTTGGTACACTCCCCCTTCGTGGAGAAGTATCCCCGAGCCGCAAATTGGAAGTGGGATTTGTTCGGGTGCGAGTGGTAACATAACGAAATTTATTTGTGCCTCTGCTGCCACCACCTTGCGCGAGTCTTGGGGACACGGACTCGTTGGAAGAGGGTCCTGTACCATCTTCAGGAGGGAGGAACCCGTACTCATCAATTGGAGGTGTCCTGGTAACTACAAAATAAAAAACGTTTGTGAGATCAAAAGTGCACATTATGCAAGTAATTAAGCTACACGTACGGTCCCTATGTGGACGAAAGGCTTCTCGAAAATCAGTCCCAATGTATGGCACATTTGTATCGTCTTCAGGATCAGTCGGAAGAGAATCAGAATCTTCACATGCTTTCATAGAGTTCCTATTGGGTAAAAAAATACGAATGACACAGCATTATTTAATGTGGACACTTGAGTTGTCATTGTGTAGGAGTACGCTGACACTTACAATGACTCTACAAAATCACTGGAGCGTTCTTTACTAAAATTTTTCCTTAAGGTATGTCCCGCTGAGCTCAGAGAGGCTCTCATCTCTTTCGGATCACCGAGGGGGTGCACTTTTTGGAGATCAACCACAAACACAGACACATTCGTCATCTGCAAACTAACTCCGATCTGAGGTAAATAGAAATCAACCAATAAATTCTTATTTCCACATTCAAGAAAAGAGTTGGCATACCAACTGCTGATGGGATATTGCGATGTCCTGAATCTTAGACCAATTCGTGGCAACCGAGTCATACGTCTCAACAGGTTCCCAACCATGAACACGCAGGGTTTCTGAAGCTGCAGAGAAGAGACAAGAACCGCTGGGGTCAAATGCAATGCATCTGTAAAAAAAACAGGGAAAAAACTTTAATTGTATCCACTTTTAATTACACGAGTGAGTGTCAATTTTTAATTTAGTTTACCTGACGGGGGGCATGTCTGCTAGACTTGACGCAATCAAGGAGAAGGTTTCTAACTCCCAAAACTTGACCGTCCTGTCCGTGCTCCCGGATGCCAAGAGGAATTCATGGGGATGAAATTCAACACTTGTAACAGGGCCTCGGTGGTCGACAAATTCAGTCAGTACTCTCCCAATTCTTATGTCCCACACCTGCAATAAACAGCAATTTTGATTAAAAGTTTAAACAATTGGACGCTTTCTTATCGTGACAAGCAGCAGGAGAACCCACGCATTATTGGTTCTTAAAATAGCACGTGAATTGAATAGAGAAGGAATCATGCGTGTACAAAAACACTTAATTAGCATCATTCAACTGCGTTGTTGTTGCATACTTCAACGAAATTCTTCATGCATGTATTTGCATTAACATCACTTTTTAATCAAAGCAAATGTTTTGGTGCGAAACGTAAATACGCCACGCCATATTCAACAGTTTTTTTTGCTTTTAAGCAAATTGGAGTTATGGAATTGTACAGTCGTAAGTTTTGGAATGGCTGATATGGAATTGGTAAAGTTACCAAATAATATATGACCTTCGAAATTAACTAAATAAGCTCCCAGCATGTAATTTAAGAAATCAAATAAGGAAAGTTGAAAAGGCACATCCTCAATTGTGTAAACGAAGTAATTAAGTAATGTTTACATTCACATTGTCACACAACACCAACTTAAAAACCTGTTTTCAATTTCGTCTCCAGCCACAGTGGCAATTAAAAGAAGGATTTGTCCAGCAATCCAAATCCAAGCAATCCATTACTATCCAGACACAACAGCGTGGGTGCGTTACATGGATAAATTACATAGTACTAGACTCAATCACGCAAACTCACCTTGACTAAATTATCATCTCCTCCAGATGCAATCCATTGTCCATCCGGACTGAACCTTAGACTGTTCACGTTCCCATTGTGACCTTTGTACCCGAAAATGCAGCCTTTCTTTCGAATGTCCCACAACTGAAAAAAAACAAGAATGATTTTAGCTCAAGTAGTAACAACGATTAAGCAAAGTTAACGAGGCTTCTTCGACGTAACTTCAATATTAAACCGGTTAGTAAAGATTTCTTAAAAACAAAGGAGACTGAATGAGTACAACATTTCCACCCAAAGTAAAGTTATTAGAGACAAAGACCCACTTACTTCCTCTCTACTCATTCAAATTTTAATCCATCATTTTTCATAACTCGTGATCATGATCAGTCATCAATTCAGGATTAACGAGGGAGCATTGTTGTAACACAAATGACGGTGGGCGGGGACTCATGCTAAATTACTATTTTTTTGATAACGGGACCCCAATATTAAATTACAAAATGTACGCAACTCTGCAGTTGTAACTGACACCAATAATGGGTAATTCTGAGTCATTAATTTCAAAAGTTAATCAGCTCATCTCGTCTCTGAACCCAATTTACAAGTAACTGTATACCGTTTACAATGTCATTTATCTTACCTTAATTCCACTGTCAGAAGAGCCAGACGCTAAAAAGTCCCCGTAGGGATGGAAGTCCACACAGCGGATGCTCGCACGATGACCGGTGAGGGTTCGCAACATTTTGGCTGACTCCAAGTCCCATATCTTCAACGCCCCTGCTGCTGACCCTGCACAAACTTGTTCCTCTGTGATGGAGAACCGTACGCAGTCCACAGGCGTCGAATGCCCACTTAAGGACTGGAAGAGAGAAAAAAAACAAGAGTGTCGTCAGCTTCAATTTACACACTTCATATTCAATCACTGATACGGAAGTAAGCATCAATGAACATAACGAGTGACGTGACGTACGTACGTGGAAAATGCGATCAAATTGATAATACTTTAAGATTCGATTCATCCATCAATCAATTTGAATTAGCCCCAAGAAATAGATTCATAAAATAAAGTCTCATTTTTTGCTCAGTATCAATTGAAACACAAAAGAAAATGACCTTCTGTTGATCATGATCTGATCATATTCGCATGTAATTGTTAAATCGTTATATGTAAAGAAGTCTCAATGCAACGCATCACTCTTCTGAATCGGCTCAACTCTTCTTGATTCTATTCAAGTAGTGACAAATCATAAAAAATTAAAAATAGTGGCAGGACTATCAACGCCCAGGATTTAGGTTTTTAGGACCTGAACTAGGTTTGAACTTGGACACTTTACAATTACAGAAATTGGTTATGTAAGTGATCATTATTGCGTAGGTCTAAAATTGCGTACCACCCCTGGTGCTTAACTTGACATGACCCCAACAACCATGTAAGGAAGTGGATGTATCCAAAAACAATTGTGTTAGATCAGTCAGTAGCACAAGTCCTAACAATAGTAATCTTAGCGGCTTCGTCGTTTTGCAATCCAATAATTCGCATACGGTTGAGATATTAAAAGTGGCAAGATTAATGACTACGACTATTATTGTTGAGCACGATGTAAATTAAACTTACAGCTCCTATGCATTCATTCATCTTTTATTCTCCTGAAGATTCTATCATGC
>JAQIWU010000865.1:0-20929 GCA_034696445.1 Isotomiella minor | reverse complement strand
ATTGAAAGCTTAGTATAGAGTTGTGATGTCAACCAAACTTATGACCCGATACGGACACGCATCAGTTAACTTTGTCTTCTTTCTCTCTCCCTTCCCTCATCCTTTCTTTATTTTCCCCAAATAAATGAAGAAACTATTTTTGTAGAATCCGATCGTATTTACTTCTGTCTTAAATGTGTAAATTTTTTGTCTTTAGAATTCATAAAGTTTAATTATTTTAACGCTGATAAAGTAATTTTTGTGCCTAAAAATCTAGATCCAGTTGGAATCATGAAACTTCGTTCACTTCGAGAATAGATAGATTGCCCTGTTTGTATCTGTCTACTTCCATTTGCTTCTCTTTCCACCCTCCTTTCACTTTCACTTTCTCCCACTACTCCTTCCTTCTCCCCGCAGTCCAAACAACCCCAAACAACACAAAAGACTTCTTTTTTTGCTCCCCCTCCTTTCCTCCTTTTTTCTACTTCACTTAAACTGTAACAACAACAACCGACAACTTACTTACAGATACAAGAAGAGTATAAGCCACGCAGCGTTGTTAAGTCTTGTATAGAATAATAAATGCATAATAATGAATTGATGGGAGGCGGAAATGCAGGCAATATTTTATATCGTGACGTCGGAAGAATGAATGAATGAATGAATGAATAGGAGATGCAAGAGAGATGCAATCCATTCCACTTGATACTTTGTTAAATTGAGATGATGGGAAGGATGAGTGCCCTTCACTTCACTTCACTTTCTCCTCTCTCTTTTCTCACTCTTCATTTAACAAACATTTTACGATTCAGAGTCATCCCTGCTTTGCTGTTGTGCTGATGATATGACGAGCGATGATAATGATCTGTCAAAAGATGAAGAAAGATGAGATGACTTGGGGTAGTGTGAGACAACATTTCTCGTCTTTTTACAGTGACCCCAGTGGAAAGTATGTATGCAAATGAATTTGGATAACAATTGCTAGTAATTGTAAGGTTCGAGGACAGGTGGATCGGCTGCTTTGTTGACATTAGACACGCCGATCCTCTAGTTAGTGGCAAATTGACAACGACCGGCGTAAATATCATGCTACTTTTTGTACTGTCATTTTATGACAATGCTTCATTAATTTGATGTCATGGCATTCAGGCTTAAAATCTATGATGGCTGCTGCTGTACTTTTGCACCTGGTTTAGTTTTAATTGCTGCTAAATGTTAATAAAAAAGCTTTACTTTTGAATAGGATGCATTCTTTCAAATGAAGATTAATTACAAAGTTGCAACTTTAACTTTCAGTACCCAAATAATAATTACACAAATGAAATAATCCGTGTGGAAATACTTGTCAGACGACGTTCAGAGAGTAAATCCAATGAAGTAATGAAAAGGAGCAGAAAAGAGAGGGTGAAAGTTACAAGTTTCTCTATACTTTCCCTTCCCTCCCTGCTGTGCAGTATCACAGTCTCTTCTATTAGTCTAATCGAAAGTTTGGAGAGGAAGAAGGGACGTCTTTATGGCTGCAGTCACCGTGGCCGGACGAACATATCTTTTCATTAATGTCAAAGGGAAAGTTGTATAATTCATTTAAGAAGTTGAGGAAGGGGTGTAACTCGCATCCGAGAGAGGCAATCTCAATGAATTACATGAAGGGGACAAAGCCAAGTGAATGAATCAGGATCTGTCGACAAGTACGTAGGTAGGTACTGTAAAATGAACAAGTGTCGGAAATGAAAGACCAAAGTCTGATGGAAATGTGTGCAGTTTTAGAATTGTGTGAGAAACCATTAGTCACCATTATCTTAAGAATGTCGCACATTCTTTTGTCACGAAACAAAGTAGGTATACAACAAATCTTCCTTCACATGTGCAAGCAATTAAATGTATCTTAAATACATCTTTATCCCGTACTTTCTACCCATTTCCGGATAAAAACAAGTGTGTATGATTGAAAGTTATTAGCAAACAAAAGGAAGAGTGTATTTGGACAAGTGTATAGAGTAAATTGTCACCGACAGAAATTTGCATCAAACATGAGCAATGATGCAGTACCAAGCCGAATGAAAAATTTGTATGGTTACTTGAATGAAATTATAGATTGTAGGCCATTGTGCAGATAAGAATTGGTTAAAAGTACGAACATTTGGATTGCTTTCTCGTGTGTGGCAATAATAGTCACTCAAACGTCATCATGGTAAAAAATACCTCGGTTGAGTGAACTGCAAATGTTACCCCAGGCAAGCTCATTTCCCTTATTTTTTAAAAGACAGAAAGAAAATAAAATGCAGAGAGAAAATAAGGCAAGTAAACAGATTAAACCCCTTCATCAGCTTCAGCTTAATTTTTCATTGGCTTTTGAAAAAAGTGAAACTGTTTTTGAACAAATGCTAAAATCGAGGAAATGCAAAATGCATCACTTCGTTGCTTAGGCAATTGCAATACTCTAATTGGAAAGATGGATGTGGAGGATTTTGCCATATTTTACTGAAAGGTGACAGAAAGAGACAGGAAACAACTAAATAAGAGTTAGTTTTAAGGGAAAGTGGTAGACGGACGGATGGCTTAATCCGGCCTGTTGTGGTGTGATGATGACTAATCAAAGTTTGTATTTTTGTAGCATCACTTTTTTTCATTGACGGTTACCTCCCACCTAGAATTTTTGCAAAGCGAAGCCAGGCAGGAAGGAAGGAAGCACCTAAAAAAATAAGTATGTTACAGAAAATACTTATAGATCTAACAAAAAACATGAGACCTGAGACGAGTTCAAAACCTGCCAAATTTTTACATCATTTGCAATGCAAGTCATAATAATAGGTTTGAGCAGTTCACCCAATTCTTGCTCAATTCATACAGATACCTATGTATCCTCCATTGACATGGCTTTTGACTGATGAAAAGTATAGAGTTTGCCAAAACATTAGTGGGACAGAAAAAAGTGATTAAAATGATGGAAGAAACGGAGTTTATGTCCTCCTCGTAAAAAAATGTGACTGACTATGAGTAAAGATAACATCCTTGCCAAAGCCAATCATAACAAAAACAATTTGCTCTCCATCAGACAAACATCTATACCTAACAAAAGTATGGAGGGAATGATGATGACGGGTACATGTGCCAGTTTTTTGGAGAAAGCACTCGGCAGTTTCAAATAATTTGTTGTAGAGGTACCTGGTGGAGTTGGGTGTCGGAAAAAATATACCTCGTAGTAAAAATTGTAAAGCAGATTTGGAGCTATTTTGAAGAGAAGATTTCGTGTTATTAAGTAGTTTTCAAAAGAAGACAGGATTTTAACTAAAGACTTTCTCCGCTCTGTGATGATGACATGGACACTTTTATGTCTATGCAGGAAATAACTAATGCATCAGTAGTCAGTGGTGCCACTTTCCTCTGCTAGCTTTAGTTTAGCATCATTTCTTCTTCTATAATCGTGTGTGCTAGCTAGCGTAAAAAAAGTTGAGTTAAGAATTCTAAAAATAAGTTTGTGTTGAATCGAACACTTCAATACTGTATGCCCTATAGAGTAATGTACCTAGACTTTCTTTTCAGTAATCTTTTCCAACACGGGCACTTTTTGTTTTTGCTCACACAAGATTCAAAAAATTCAACTCAGCTTGCTTGCTGTGTTGAGAATGCTGATCGAAGGTTTGTATGGAATGTAATTGAAATTGAAGCTGAGTAATGTGTATTTTGTAATTGAAATCGGGTAACTTTTTCTAAGCCACTTTTCTTTTTCCTTTTCTATCTTTCAAGCAATTGAAATAGTACGATTTGGCATGCATCGATAATTGTACTTCGTATTGCTTCTCTCTACATGCTAACATAATTAACAGCCCTTTTCCATTTAGTTGTTGTTGTTGTCTATGTTAGGAGAAGAAGAATCGTTAAATGAATCAAATTAATAGCTTTGCTCATTATTATCATAAGAGGGATGATGCACCATTATTTTTATAATTAATATATTCTTTAGGCAGTAGTGGTGAGAATGGATCGGGTTAAGTCATAATGTATATTTTTTTGGGGTGTGAGAGACGAGAACGAGAGAAGCCCGTGCCAGACAGAGCTTGTTTCTTGTCCTGATGGGCAGTTAATTTACAATTACACAACAGGTGAGATGATGTAATTAACCACTTACACCACTGTCAAGTTTCATACGCTTGGTCATGTTAGAAAAACAACGTACTCAAACAGATCAATGCTAAACCGACAAGATAACTTTTAAAAATAAAAGCCTGCAAATTAAACCAACGGCAAGCACCTTCACTCTGGAATTCAAAGTAAGTCATTTGATGAGAAATATGGCAATAAAGTCAATCAAGCCCATTCATCACATCTTATTTTTATCGGGACCCTTGGTTTTCAAATTAAAAGGGAAGATTCAATTATAGTTAACGGCAAGAGGGGATAATTATGCAGCAGGTGTCAAATTAAATTAAATTGAATTAAGGAATTTGGGTGGATGAAAGCCATCGAGGTGAAGAATTGAGTACACTTTGTGAGGACAGCTTTAACAAGTATGTAACCCAGCATGCCGTATTTGATTTTTGAATAGTCCAAGCAATAAGTGATCAGCAATTATTTAATGATGATGATAGCAACTCTTCATATCCAAAGATGCATTCTTCTTTTTGTTAAGCTTTTAATCTGAATTTTCCTTTCCGTTATGGCAGCAGAGGCGAGGATGTATAAGAATTTGCTGCATCGGCATTTAACATCGAATGTTCGTATGCAACCTTCACTCCATTGCGTTCTACAATTTTTTAAACATCCTACGCCTTTATGCAAATTATGCTGATTGTACTGCAGCAAAAAACCGCTATACACTTAGCTCTTTGACCAGACTGCTCCTGGTGTGAGTATGTGTAGTGCGTAAAAGCTTAAAAGCAAAAATGCTTCAAGAAGAGAGATGCAGAGAGACTTCCAACTGAAGAAGAGAAGACTGATAAGCCAAAGAAAGAAAGACAATCTTAATTCCAACCCTAATTCCATTCCAATCCCTCTGCTTTTTTTAATATCTCACTCGTGGAAGAGTAGAAGAGTTAAACGATAATGCAATGCGGTGGCACAGTCTTTAAGATAAAAGGCGCATTACATTTTTTTAGAGAAGAAAGGAGCAGAAATAAAATATGGAAATGGTACAATTAACTGGTCTTTCATCTCCTACGGGGTTCGGTCGTGATATTCAGACAGACTCTAAGCCGTTGTTTGCATGTTAATATAAAGAAACAAAGGAATTAAAAGGTACAAAATGACATCATTCTTAAATTGTCATATCATTGCACGAATGTTTATTAATGCCTGTGCCAATAACAGTTGAAGAAGATGAGTCTTTTACCTTGGCTCGAGTAAAATGAAGGGGCTTGTCTAATGAATTTTCCCAGTTCGACAGGGCATACAATCATGCAACGTAGACAGGAACAAGTCCTGCAGTTTTGTTGTCTTGACATGTTTTTTAAAACTTAATTTAATTTAATAAACCCCGAGGACACAGGCAGACTCTATTGCGTCCTTTGAAGACAGAGACAAAGTGTCATTTCATTTCATTTATTTCATTGAGCTAAAAAGATAAACCATAATTGAAAAAGGCATAAAAATGATTGCATGCAGTGTGTAGCTTCTATATTTGGTTTGTTAGGTCAAAATTTAAAAAAAGGTAACCTCTATGGCTGGCTACAGACAAAAGGATGAACTAATAACCTCCTCCAACTGGTCACTTCTTCAAATTATATTGCTTTATTTTTTATTCAAAACTAGGCCAAGACAAAATGATGGCTTTGGGTTTTTTAATCAATTCAATTGTCATGCCATTTTGTCTAAGCTAAAAGTGTCTTGGAACGAAAACAAACGCCGAAAAAACTAAGGCTTTTGAATTTGCGAATGTGCATTATTTTATGTCGATGAGGATTGACAGATGGGTGCGGATGTCACCGTTTTATTGCCCAACACGCTTATCCCAAACCAACATAAATTACGCAAGTGTACAATCGTAACGACACGAGAAAAGGCAACTATTGTAGTTTTTAGCCTTATGTAATTTGACTGTCGTCGTCATGTCAATCCATAATGTCACCTCAAAAAATAAGTGTACTATGCAGCTGCCGTTGCAAAGTTCCTCCTTTTGTTTTGGCATAAACAAATTCAGTTGAAGAAACATGTAAATGTATTCCTGTAACATGATACAAGTCCTTGCTACAAACTACAAAAAATGCGAATGACAAGTTTCCATCTAAACTTAGATTTACAATCCGACATAAAAAGTTGCAGTCAGCCAATCCAACCCTACCACCAACCACGCCTCACTTTACGACCAAATCAAGAAATGTATGTTCGAAAGAAGAAGAAATGAAGCAATTATTGTTCTGAAGCAAATACACGCCGATATCGAAATCCGCGACAAGGATTATTAAATTGTAGATACATAGGCCAAAGTAAAAAAAAAACTTTGTTTGTGCGTGTACAATACTTTTTTGAGCATTGAAATAAATTCATGGTTAAAATTGTGTGTACCCACGACTGCCCTAATGCCAAGTTAAATATTAATTTCCCTGTACATACTCCCATCATCATATCATCTTGAGATCCATCCGCATTGTAGTCTTTTCAATGTAAATAAAAAACTCGGTATACACACGCCTCGGTATGCATACGCAACTTATTGCATTGCATTAGGCTAACCCTTTAGAAGGTGGTGAGATGAGAAGAAAATGAAAGCTCTTTCTTGAGCTTTTAAAAAGTCAAAGATCAGAATGGAACAAACCATTTGAAAATTTTTATTGTCCTGAACCCCCCACTCGTAAAACCAAGTTGACTTCACATTTCTCAAAATTCCTGGACGTAAAAGAAAATGCAGGTGGAAATAGAATTTTATGTAGACTACGCCATACGCATAGCTATAGAGTACATAGAATCTAGGCGAGGTGAGACAGCTTTTTTGGTATGCTTGTTATATGCTACAGTAAAAAAGCGACCATTCTCTTTTCTGTTCTTCTGATGTGATGTGTGATCGTCAAAGAGCCTTAAAAAGTCTTTCACTAACTACCGGCACATTCAACGTTAGAGAGTAAAGATGAAGCGTCATGTAATCAATACCCGTATTTACTTTGGTTTCCTTTGTGAATGGTGTGAAAAGTACGTACGTACGGAACAAATTTATACGACGACCTTCCTTTAAAAAGTTGAGAGCCATGGTGGGTAAATTGTAAATGGTAAATGGATGATTGTTAGATCTACTTATGTTATTAACCATAAATATTATTAGCTCACAGTTGGGTGGTTTTTCTTAAGCACTGTTTGTTTTGTACTACAAATCGAGTCCATACATGCACACACACACCTGTAATCTTGATCCTCTCTTTCTTCTTGTTTGTGTGTGTAATTTGTTCTTTCTAATTTAAGCTGAGATTAACAAAGGGTGAAGGTGAGAAATGAGAAGTAACCTGTCAAATCAAGTTAACTTTCACACAAATTCAAAACACAGCATTTCCACAATCCTTTTGGCTAAGCTTCCTAAATTTGAAGGTATCAATTTAAGAATTATGGCGTTAAAACTACCTAACGTTTGGTGGTACTCTCCAACCCACTGACAAAATGGGGAAAATGAAGCAATTAAGTCAGTTTGTTTGTTTCATGATGATTGTAATTAAATTTAGAAAAGAGGTGTGCCTAAAATACTTCACCATCTGGAAGACAAACTAGACTACTGGAAGGAAGGATTGCATACATAGCAAAAAACGGGAATGTTATTCCACTTGAAAATTAATCACTTGTTATTTTTTTACCGTCTATTTCCCTTCATTCCAAACATAATTTATGGCATGGAAGGAAGATGAAGAAACTTATGGCCAATTTCCGGCGGTGCCTCAAATCAAACCAAACGAGTTTTAAGCGTTCAACTTTTTTTCACTTTAATAAAAACTGATTTTCTTTTCAGCATCCTTAAAAGTAGACTATTCCAAGAAATGAATAAATCATTCAAGTGGAATGCTGACTAATGGGTAGTGTTGCACATTTTATGCAACTTGCACCTAAAGTGCAAATATGAAAATGACGTGATTGCACTTATTTTGCAAGCCAATAGGGGTACTTGAAAAACGCCTTGCTTCTTTTTATGGAATAGGAGATGATGATGCGAGACAGGAAATTAATGACTAACCTGTGCATTTATTTAGTGACTCACCTCATCTGTCATCAATCGCTAAAAATGGAATTATTATGCTTTCTCCTGTCGTATCATTATTCGACGGTATGGCACTGTTTTCACCACTTTGTCACGTCACAATAAAACTTAAGGTTTTTGTCTTGGGTTTGATGGGAACGGTTTAGCTCAATGCCATAACGAAATTTTCTTGGTCCATAAGTCAATTTTAGTAGTTGGTTTCCTATTCCTTAGTCGACGCAAAATTAAAATTTTATGCGCACAAATATTGAGTACTTCCGTTTAAGGTGACCACGACAAATGATATGAAATTGCAATAAACTGAGGTTTCAAGAAGCTACCTACGCTCACTCAATAATTCAACCTCTTTTTCTTCTACATTGGTGATGAAATGTACAGTAAAATATATTTGTTTGATTGATAAAGCGTAATCATATCTTGTTTGCTAAACCACATAATACCTACATGCATGCCTGCATTGCATACACAACAATATTAGTTTAATGACTTTATCAATATTTGATTAAACTTGGGCCACTTTGCCTCATAACACATAACTTTGTCCTACATGTGTGTATGTGAACGCGTATAGGCAGCAAATTAATGTTTTTTGGGGAGTGGATTGGTGTAATTCACTGGTTAAGTTTTACGCCATAAACAGTCAAAATGGACACTATTATTTTCTTAGTTCCGTGTGGCCAGGATTCAAATAGTTAGAAGACGGTTGATAAACTTTTTTATCCGTGGTCAATATGCAATGTGGGTGGGTGGGTGGATTGTGGAATTTGATGCAACTGCAAATCAAACTTCAAACTTTTTATTAAACACACGGAACGTACAATAACAATGTTCAATGACTGCAACTGTAAATTTGGAGTTACAAGCTTGCAATTAAATTATTCAAAAATTTCCCATAACGACCAGTGGAAAAAGATAACCATGAGACAAAAATAGTTTCCCTGAGGCTAACACGTTGCATCTGTTCTCCAGTCTCAAATTCAAAAAGCATATTGATCGGGTCATCACGCATCATTCAAAATTATGTTCGAGAGACATCTCAACTGAATTTTTAAATTTTTGAAATACTGCAAAAAACATTTGGCTCGAGGTTCTAACAATAATTCACTCACATTCATTTATTAATCCGTCTATTTGTCTGCCTGGTGGATGATAAATATGAAGAAGAAGTTGCTGCATTTTAAAGAAAAGACATGACGGCATAATTCTAACCTCATGCCTGATCAAGCAACTACCTTATAATTATAGTGGCTTGCTCCTTTCAGTTTTGATTGTCACTAATAAATTTTATAATGGAAGATCCATGATGCAATACATATTTCCATTGTGTACAATGGCAAAACGAAGAACAGCAGCACCCTCACCTCAACGAAGATGACTCCCCACATGAATATAATTTTATACCTCTGCAAATTATAATTAACAGGTGAGTTAGTTAGTTAGCTACCATCATCTCATTTCTTCCTCGTATACTGAATAAAATGCTAATTTGATTTGAGTCTTGCTGTAGGCTAATACATCATACAAATGAAATCTTTAAGCACATCTTCCTATCTTTCAATACCCGTGTATACAATAAGTTTTCAGTCGCTATCCAAACAGTTTAAAAAAGTTCATGATCATCTTAAAGTTATGCGAGAGTGCCGGATTCCAAGGGGAGAGAGAAAATTACTGAAAGGTAAGCAAAAGGAGAAAACGTATACGTACGTGGATATAAATATTTATTAAATCAATCTTAATAACACCCGAGTTTATGCAGTGTATATACGTTGGACTGAATCAATCCCATTCACTTCCATCTCATTCAATTGATGCTGTACTTTGTATTTTATAGATTAAAGAGTAATAAATAATAGGTGGATAGATAGGTATAGGTTACCAAATTAGAAGCTGTGGTGTAGCACCCATTCACATTCACTTGATCAAATCACACACACACACACTCTTTTCTCTCTTTCCATGCGATTCATGCCACGCGCAGCTTCCCAATAAAATAATATCCTTAAAAAATAATATCTAATATGCAAAGAGAAAGTGTGTACTAATGACATGTGTGATCATCGGCCTGTGCACTTATAAATCCATCTATAAAGTGTTAAAATTAAATGATTTGCAAATTTTTAATAGCGGCATAGGCATCTTACCTTTTCTTCTGGTCAAAACTGCATAAATTTTTGCCTGGTTTCCACCTCAGCTTTCACCCAGACGAAAGGCACGAACTTTCTTCTTTTCACAAGGCGATTCAGCTCAACTCTTAAATGCTTTACTTAATAAAAATTGATTGTACTTTTGATACTTCGATGTGCAAGGAACTTATTATTGTCGTGTTAAAAGGCAGTGGTGTGGTGAAGTTTGAACTTTCTTGTATTTAAAAAAGAGATTGTTTTTTTGAGACTATAAGATGATGATGAATGTAATGATATGCACTGGAGTCAGTCACATTAATAAATTTAAACCGGGCACTTCCGAGAGATGACTAAGCCTCTTTCCTTTTATTTTTTTCTTGTTCGTGAAGAAGAAACAGAAGAAGAACTCAAATTGTAAATGTAAATGTAAGCCAAAAGTAAATGTGTGCAATCTACTTATTTTATGCCAGAAAAGATCGGAACTGGTCTGCTACTATGCTTCCTCTTTTACTTTTTCTTTCCTGGCACTGCTTCCTCCTCTCCTATCCTTTCTCCTTGTGTAGTAGAGAGTTGGCTTTGGCAGGCTGTTTTCCTTAGGTTCACACTCGACAAGTAGTATATTTTTATATGTGTGTCTCCCTATAGTATATCACTCTTCCCCGTTTTCGGTCTTCTTCTTCTTTCTCCCTCCCTATAACGGAATCTCTTCTGTCTGAGTCTGAGAGATCGATCCCACTTTAAACGAGGGAGAAAAAGGAAGTGAATCTAGTAGCACTCTTCTTCTTCTTCTTCTTCTTCTCTCAAATCAAATCAGAGGTGGTGGGGGAACTGAGACCAGACCACCAAATCATCACATCACACACACACACATTCACAAGCATTAAAAGCTAAAAGCAGAATGAGAATGAAGTGAGGGAAATGAGTCCCGTGTTCTGTTCTAAAACTCACATTTTTATACATTCAAACATTCATTCACTTTTCTCCATATAACTTAACTTTCTTTAAAAGAAACTTGCCTTGCCTATACCTCTCACTTGACTTGTCTTCTTGACAAGAGCACTTTACACACTGAACTTTTAGCTGCAAGTGAAGTTAGCCTTGCCTTACTGACTGGCATACACATCTTTTTAGTTAGCGACTGGGCTTAACCATTATTACACATTAACTAACAGAGAGATGAGGTAGAATTCGAGTGGGAGTTGTTATAACTGGTTGCATGTTATGTAGTTGTACAGACCAAATGCATGCATGGTAGAATCCTAAGAGTTGATGTGATGAGATGTGATTCTTATTTGGTTTAATGAATATTCACCCACACACACACATACAAAACTCGACTCGTGTTACACGAGTCCTTCATTATTAATGTGCCTATAGCAAGCAAACCATGGATATTGTGTACAGACGTCCTTTAACAACTCTCTGATCTGATCTGTGGTGGTGGAGAAGAGTTTGTTTGAATGGATGGAACTCAATAAGCAAAGTTAAATTGCATTTTGGATTCATTATTATGGCATTTCGTTTTTTTTAAAGATTGGCATTGCCATAATCCACGCCTCGTTTGACTTCTAGTCTTCTTCTTGTCTAGAGTCTAGCCCAAGTCTGGTCTGATTTTGATTCAGGATTCAAAAAAATCTTCATCATTGTGTCACTTTTGTAAAGGAGGAAGACTTCCCACCACCAGGTCACCATGAAATTTGAAATGGTAGAGTCAGTCAGCATCTGCCAGGTGTAATTTGACTGAATTGCATGGTGAAAGTTAAGTTAATGCGTTTGCAATGCAGCCTCATTTTTATTACTCCAAAGCTTTTAATTAATAAAAATAGATAATGACATTGAATAATAAATAATAAAAAATAATTAATCTAGTACTTAAATATGTAATTGCATAAAACTCCAAATAGCGTTGAAGTCAACCTGTGCATTGACACATTATTATAACATTTTCCGTCCTCTGCTTCTAAGAGTGAAACTTTTATCATGCCAACGAAACATCGACTTAATGAATTATTGAACTTGAATAACTGTCGTTGATACAGAAAAACTATACGTTTCAGGGGCATTACTGATCTATAGTAAATGCCATGGTGAAAGCAAAAGTCCTCATGGCAACCAATACCTTTGATACTCTAACTCCTCCTTTGTCAAATGTTGCGTGGACCAATAACAAGATCATCCCTCTTTTTTTTCTTTCTTAAACTTTCTCTAGCAGAGTCTTCTTCACTTTAAGACAAACCTACCCTTTGAATTGTATTGGGGTAATAACTTTTCTAAAACCTTTTTAGCTGGTTTTTAAATTCCAAAGTTGGAAGGTTTTCCGATATGCCGATATTGGAGGGACCATTAGTCATCATACATTTCACTTTCACTACTTAGAAAGTACAATCATTTCCGTTTTGTAACCTACCCGCAACGTAGCAAGCAGTAACCAAGACAAAAATCGTTCAGTTCGGTTGACTTGAAAACGACATGAAATCAAAATCCAGTGGAAGAAGGGAGTCATGGATGGGTGAATAACAACACTACGCAAGTTTTATACATTTACGACCTGGTGAATCACATCACAAAATGCAACTCATCGTATAAATGCATCTTCTATATCCACATAGAAGAAGAGATAATCTGGAAGGTCTTATCAATTTGTTGTATTATATTCAACCCATCTATCTTTAACTCCAATCCCTAATGTCATGGAAAAGTCACAACCGCTTTCTCCACTTTCACCACCACCACCATCCCATATATTGTGTATAGCCCGGCTATAAATGAAATGAATTGCTTTACCAACCTAAAACGCTATGGAGATGAATTTTTAGCTTTACAACTGATGCTCTCTTCTCTTCATCCCCCATTTGATATCATCCTTCATCCACCCTCAACTTTTCCTTGTACTATGCTTTGCCTGCGGACATGGAATCGGAATACTAAATCTTGATTTGATTTCAATCACCTTAAAGTAATTCAAAAGTTTAATCCACAAAAATTTAGTTGCCATACGGATTGCTTAGAACGCTGTTTAAAGTAGTGCACTACTTTTGCTTTCTCCTACAACTTTGTACTCCTATTTTTCATGTGCCAGCTCATTTCTCGTTTTTCCCTATGAGCAAACTTGGTTGATGGTATCGGATGACAAATGTTTTCACACAGGAGACAAGAAAAAAGATTCATGAAACAGCAAATTAAGATAAGAAGAAAACGAGAAGTAGAGAAGAGAGAGAGCAAGGTTCCCATGTATGATGTAAGATATGATCGACGTGACAGACGGACAAGGGTGATAAATTTATTGCCTCTGTCTACTACTTTCTTTTTTCCTTCCTCCCTCAACTTTAGATAAGCCGATACGATACAAAAGCACATCCATTCATTCCCATTCATCATGAGACAAATAGCAACAAACTTGCCCGTTATGAAAATTTATAGAATTGCCGTACTTGTGAAGAAAGTCTTATTCAGAGACGAATGAATGGCGGTGACTCTCTCGGAAGAAAGAAGACGAGGGGTAGTTTTATTGTTGGGTCGAGTTTGTTGTAAGTACTTTGCTTTGCTTTCACTGTATACTACCCCGTCTCTAATCTACTCAACCATGAGAAATGCAATGAAATGAATTGGATAATATGACTGACTAACTTGTCTCCTTGTCACACAGGAAGGAAGGATGAGTAACGAATGGGAGCATCTATACATTTGGAAATTGCATTGTATTCTCTGTTGTTATTATGCATTATGAAATGGAATGGAAATGGTTGAAGCGTTCCCGAGGGGTGAATGAACAAAATGAGTGGTGAATTGTGCATTTTTATTTGTTTGTGATTTCACGATAGTGAAAGTGAAAGTATCTACAAGTAAAGTAAAGTGCATTTTGTAATTTTTCAGATAGTAATCTCCAATGTAAGCAAGATAGAGAGATGGCAATAAAGAGAAAATGAACTATCCAGATATTGGTAAAGATATGACGTCTTTTTTTGTGGAATTGGATTGGATTGAACGTGGATTGAGTCAGACGTCGTAAAGTATTTTAGACGAACACAAGAATATTAATAGATGTGTGTTGAAAATCGTTGTTGAAGCTGAAGCAATTGTTTTGGATTTTATTCTAAACTTCCTATTTTTCAGCAATAATGACAGGCTTACTAAAAACTTCAGAGACCAAGATGTACTTTCACTCGCTTGGATTATGTAATATTTAATTTTAACCTTTCTCAGGAGGCAGCTCAATGTAACTGTAGAGTAATAATTATTTTACAACCGTTGTCGTCATTATTCTGTCCATTTTACAGCCAGACATAAAAGGGAAAGGGAACAATAGTACGTCATTATTAAGTATACGAATGAAATAAAATTAATGAATTGAAAGACATTTAGCGGCAACGATTATTGCGCTTCATATCGTAAGTACTTTCACTCTGCAGGATGTGGAGGAAAGTTAAACATAAATTTGAATATGGATGAGGATGATATCCAATGAACACTGTACTTACTTCTACTTCTATGCTTTCTTCGTTGATGACATTTTCATCATTGCAGCAACTGCATTACTTTTATGGTGTGCAGGTTAAGCGTCTTTATCAGGTTGTGAGGAGTTATTAAATTATTAAGTTATCGTTCATCAGGTCCTAAATAAATTTGGATTTTGAAGATTGTCTCAACGAAAGTCCTTAACTTTCCCAAACACTTGACTGGAGAAAGCATTGCATTGTTAAGAAGAAGAAGATGTCATCTTCTTATTTTGGATGTCCACTGAAACATTTATTGGGAACTAACGCCGCCTAGCCAAGCCAAGAGTAAACTTGGCTTCTGAGTTGGAGAAAGTGTGAGTGACATGACAACCCAAGCCGCCTCTGAGTTATCCAACACTGTGTTGGTGTGGCAATTAAATATGCATTTCTTGAGAACTGCATAGCTCTAATTACACCAGCTTTTTCCTGATTGCTTGCTCATTAATAATTCATGCAGCTGGCGACGATACTTTCCCAAGAAGAAACATTTGGATGGAGAAAGTAAAGTGGACAAAAGCGAGCTTGACTTGCCTTTTCTGCGGATTATAATAACAATTAGGCTCATTGATGGGAAGATTCTAAACGCTGAATAACAAAACAAGAATTGTGACCTATATTGATTGATTTATCTGCAAAAAAACAGAGCTTTCCATGAATGCATTACTGAAGAAAGGAAGTTATGAGATGGTGATTGATATTCTGGGAGGTATATAGAAGGAAGGGAAAGAACGCTATCGTCCGAGTCAATCGTCAATAATAGATTGAATTTTTCATTAGATTGGCCAGATAGATTCTGCTGAGACCATTATTCGTCTCATTTCCTTCTGGGTTGGTATAGATTTGAGAAGACAACCAACTAACTAGCCCAAAAAACTATACGAGTGCATTTATACCCATTTTAATAATTGCTAAGTGAGTGAGTATTAGTGATGGATGGACCAGAGCGGGGAAAGTGATGGTGATTGAGTGAAAGTAAGGAAGTCAAAGTGAACGATGTTAGGTACCTAAGGTGCTTCCTTCCTTCACCTGCCCTGTATTTGCTAGAATTGAATTGATACTGCCTTTGAGACAAGGTGAGGAGAAAGGTGAGGTGAAAGCACCAGGTTTGCATACCACAAAGGAGTCCTATTTACAAAATATATGTGTTGCTGTTGGGGAGAAGAAGAACAAATACACTCAAGCCCTAATAAAAGTTAACAGTGGGTTGTAAAATGTTGGTGGTGAAGGTGATATCTAGGGTTGCCTGTTGGGACGATAAGCTAGAGGTGTAATATCTGTCTCTCAGACTCAGACTTTCTCCATCCAACTTTACCTATAGAAGAGAGAAAAAGGCAAGGGTAGTAAAAGTTGTTGTCTATCAGAAGAGAATTTACAATTATTACATTCACACTCACAGAAAAAGTCACATCCTACATATTTTATCAGAGTAGGAGAGAGAAAGTTGAACCACACAGGTAAAGGCAAACATGGTCTAGAATTTCCTATGTGGCTTCAGACTTTTTGGTGAGGAGAGAAAGGTTGAAAGGTACGATAGCCAGGGTATCAAGCACACAAAGGCCCAGGTAGATTTCAATTACAGTCGGTCACGCCAGGGAGGCAGTCGCACGTGTTATATTTCAGTCGATAAGTGTGGTGCATTGATTAATCCACGTATACGTCCATACGGTCATGTCATTTCATATCGTCTCATGTCAACGTCAGCCAATAATAAGTGCTTGTAGTAGCTAAAGAGAAAGTGAAGGGAAAGTGGTTTGCTTGCTGAGTTGTGTATGGAAATCACGGTCTATAAGGTAAGGCACGTGCTCTATTACTTTATGACTCTTGATAAGATCTGATCAATCCTGTTCCATGTTTTACCCAAAAACCAAATATTCCATGTTCCCTGGCTATATGACCACCTTATATCCAATCCACCCACGCCCTAACTCCCTATCAATAAACAACCCTCATGTATTTTGAATGCTTCAAATCTGGGGACTGTATGGTTTTCATTTCAGCCTCAATTTTTGAATGTTTTAAAAAGCCATTTGACAATGGCAATGATTAGGGTAGTTCTTACTTAGGCGTGTACAATAAATAAATTACCATGCAGCAGCATAGCACAATAATAATTTTGCCATACATCGATTTGCAGAGATTCTCAGGCAGTCTTGTTTAGTTGGTTGCATTTGCATTGTATTCCATATAAATTGTTCTCTCTTCTGCAGACAGACATAACACAATAACCCTTTCTGTCTTTGTCATTATATTCGCAATTTCACATAGAACATAAAGCATTATTATTTTATGCACATAGAGAAAAAGCATGACATGCGTTTGCGTTCATTCACTTGTGTGATTTACATTACATGAGACTCTCTAGACTCTCAAGCCTGAAGCAGTATAGTACCTGGCCAAAAAAGCAGCAGAAGCAACCACAGAAAAGAACCAAGGCGTTGAAGCTAAGTTAAAGCCCAAGAGCACTCTTTGTCTATTAAACTCTTCTTCATTCAACCCATTAATCCGAGATCCTCCTCTACTAAACCGAGAGGTTTTACCTGTTAATATGTACGGGGTATAATGGAACCAGGCTTCAAAAAGTACCGTACATTGAGACAGGTAAAAACCAGGGGCGTACTACCCAAAGTGAGTGTTTTTGTAGTGACCAATTAATTTGTGTAGAAAGGGTTTACAGAAGACACTTGAAGGCCCTTGATAGGTTTCAAGTGAAAAGTGATGAAGGGACTACGTCCCTAAACAGTTGTTGAGGCTCCTCTCTCAATTCAATTCATGAAACTTTTAGAGGAACAGAAGGGAAATTAGTTTTACCTGGTGGTTTGGTTTTTTAACAACTTGTCGATGATGGGGTTTAAAAAGTAAAGTGGTTCTTTTGTCAAAAGTACTCTTGACTTAGGGGGTTGTCATTATTATAATTTCGTCACAACATCTGCCCTTGCTGTTCCTGGTTTGGTGACGATGATGATGACGTGACGTGACGTGACGTCGGCTGGTTTTGTTGCTGAAAAATTATCTGTCCAAGGAAAGTGGTTTCTCTTTATTGAAGGTTAATTAATTGCCGATAAGATGACAAAGAAGAGTTGACGGCGGAAGGTTAATTAATTAATTAGTCCAGGAGTGACGTGACAAATTAGTTAGTAATTACTTCCAGTGTCTCTTTAAGAGTTTTGTTTCGGCATAACATTCATTTGGATTCTGATAAGTTCTTAACGGAGAATGAGGTAAGCGTTTGCTATTTTATCACATGTAAGTACCTAGTCGTAGGGCATCGCATTTCTTGACGATATAAAGGCACACAATCGTAAATCAAAGGTCTTGGTCGCCTTATCCATCTCATCGTCTACGTTAAGCAGTGTCAGTGACGTCGATTACAACAATTAACAACAACAGACAGACGTAAACAATGTAGGGATAGGTTTATCATCGTGGGAATTAGTTGCCCCATTTTCCTTGAACAAGTCCATTGTCTTCAGAAGAAGAAGAACCTCTCTAGTGTTTTGACCCACACACCCCTTGAATAAGCGGATTTTGGTTAATTATTATTGGATAATGAATGATAATAATGACTTTATAGACACATGCCTGATTCTTTTCACAAATTCCATGTTTTGATTTTGAACAATGATTAGTTTTTTAAGCAAAACAATTGCATAAGAAAAGAGGCGAAAGTTTTTTAATTCAATGTCATAATGTTGCAACAATTGCAATTCATAATTAATTGACAATTGATGAAGGATGACAAGTTGATAAAGTCTTTAAAAAGTGCATAGATTATATTTGTTTGTTTAATTTCCCCACGAACACGAATGCATATACGCGGTCATGATCATGAACCCTTATTCTTCGTCTTGTCACGTCTTCTGCTAAATGTCATCATGTCACAGTCACTGTGACGTGTGTTGGAGATTCTAGCTAAATTTTTATTACAGATAATAATGAGGCCTTTCTGACGCCAGTCATAAACCTATTTTCTAATTAGTTGGTTGTAAATGTTTGTTTATGGCTAATAATAATTGACGTTTTCTTCTCACTTTTCACACATTTCTTCTTATCCACCCACCACCTTGCCCCCTTTCACAGGCAGGCAGGCAGGCACCCTCCATTTGTTTGGCTTCAGATAAGTGTACTTCTGAAGTTCCATATTTGCATAAAACGCGTGGCTAATTTTAATTTGCTCTCAGCCATCATGGGCCACCTACCTTTTTGTACTACTGTTACCCAGAACTAATTGATGACCAAAGCCTTAAAAGTCTTACTTACGGCCTCATCTCAAATGGAACCAAACCAAAATATATTTATTTACTTAGGACTGTCGTTGTCAATGTACCCTTTTTCAGGTAGTGTGTCTAATTGCAAATTGTAGGTTCAAACAGAGGCAGAACTAATAAAAATCAGAGATGGAGGTGTACAAAATGGGATAAGTAAGCGTTGTTAACACCACCAACCATATCTCATGTCATCATATTTATAAATGTGACACCACCACACGGTCACAGTGATCGTCAGGCTAAGGTTTTAAGTTGGTCATTTGTGGAGTTTGAAGTAAATTTGTATTATTGCCTTTTTGGAAAGGAAGGAAATACTAGTAACGACCGGGGATTGTTATAAAACAGTTACAATAATGGCACAGCCTGGCTTTTATTACCACCGTTTTTTGATATCATGCAAAAGTCAAGGATATGAGATAGGACAGATACAAATCTGCACATTTTTTATGTGATTGTGTGAGATATTTGCCTCTGAATTGAATTGAGAATTGAGAATTTAGTGAATTGTATCACTTTGTTATCCGCACTGTGGGATGCAAATTAAATGCAAAGTTGCCCAACCCAGCCTAACTTGCCTACAAAAGCGTAGCAGCAATTTTTTAGTTTTTTTGTGGACTAAATGGTTTGAATTGAATTGAAAGTTGTACCAACCAAAGTGCTTTCAAGTGAGAATAGAATTAATTTGGCAGTTTAGCAGTAAATGTCAAAAAGGTAGCAGTGAATTATTACTACTGATTGCCTGGTTTGAATCCTCAACTAAACTTGACGCTTCTGATCTGGCTGGCGTGACGTGGATATTATTTCCTTTTCCTTGCCAGGTTTTGAATTTTTTTAAAACTTCCTTTCCTAGGGTTAAATAAGTGGGTGGAGGAACTTAAAGTTTTGCATGCATGAGGTGACAAAAGGCGTCATCATCATGCCTTGCAAGCTTGATTAATTACTTTTTATCAGTGGCGAGATTTAAACCTGGGAGATACAGATATGGTTTTGGTAGATTTTATAAATGTGCCGGAAAAATAAGGAAGAATTATAAATTCGAGGGAGGCAATAAGTCAGTCACAAAAGTCAATTGATTCTAGCACAAATATTATGCAAAAATGCATTCAATTTCAATGAAAGGAAAATGCAGTAATTGATGTAATTGCAAACTAAGGAAAGAGGAGTTTTTTTTATTGATCACGATTTCTTTTACTTTTTGCAATTTTGACAAACAAGAAAGAGATGCAATAATGCACTTCTTCATTTGACACCTATCCTTGAGGTTGATTATTATATTATCCTTAAGAAAAATGCAGAATTTTTCTTAACTTGTATGTGGTTAATAATAATAGCAGTAGTGTCTGGCAAGGTTGTTGTTTCTTCTTGTACCTAATTTTAATTTTGGTCTGTTTCTTTAATTTTTGCAGGAGGTTTTTTGCGTCAAATCACCAAAGGACGTAGAGGTGTGCACCCCTGCTCTGAGGAGGATCTCTGCAGTTAATCTCATCTCATATCTGCCATCAAACTAAATCCTTGTTAAAAAGTGAAAGGAGAAGAAGAATACGGACCTCATTCACATTTCCAATAATAAATGAAGATTGTCATCACTGTGTGATCGAAGTCATTCCATTCTCTCACCATAAGAAGAAACAAGACTATCAAGAGAAGACAAGAATAGTGTAGAATTTAGTTTCGTCTGTTCTTAAGAGAACCTTGTAGTAGATAGGACGATACTCGATCTATTTTCTGTAAGGTATCGATCCCATCCTTATTTGTTTTACGGCGATAAGGTGTTATAGGGTTAATTCAATGTCATCGTTAATTACGTGTACGTGACTCTTTGTAGTGCAAGTTCAAATCAGTGGTCTGTCTTCTTCACATCTGCTGTAGGCTAATTAGTTACTGGAAGTAATTACT
>JAQIWU010000864.1:0-20933 GCA_034696445.1 Isotomiella minor | reverse complement strand
TGAACCGGTTCAAGGTAATAACTGATGATATTTTCAACATACATACGTTAGACAAGCTTTTGCACACAAACCGTACACACCAGCTTTACGTCACCGAAGCAAAGTTGTACTGCAATATGGCATATTAAACATACACCTGAACAAGCTTAAGAGCCAAAATTGAAGTTCATCAGCTACTATTTTCCCACTTGGCTTCTAGACAACGGAGCTCCTATTACTGGATTTATCATTGAAAAGAAGGAACCTGGCGGGAAGTGGGTGAAAGCTGGAGAGGTGAAAGGCGACGAACCATGTGCTCGAGTAGAAAACCTTGACGAAGGTCGGTATAGAAGAATCTTCGGGTAGAAGTACTTCCATGCTTTTCTTCAATTTTAGGACAAACTTACGAATTCCGAGTGAAACCAGTTAATGCAGCTGGTCCAGGGGACCCATCCAAACCATCTTCCGCAGTCACTTGCAAAACTAGGAAATTAAAACCCAAGATTGACCGAAAGTGCCTTCGTGAAGTCCACCTGAGGGAGGGAGAGCCCTTCGGATGGGATGTAAAGGTATTGGGTGAACCCACTCCGACTGTGACCTGGAGCTTGCAGGGGGGTAAACTTGTGTCACAAGATATTAGGATTTTGAACACCCCCAACAACTCTAAGCTGGTCGTCGAGGTTGCTAAAAGAAGTCATACGGGTCGATACAAAATCCTGGCTGTGAACAAATGGGGTGAGGACGAGGCGGATGTGGATGTTCTCATCGTGTCAAAACCGGGGACCCCGGAAGGGCCTCTGACCGTCGCGGCCATTCGGAAGGACGGTTGCAAGCTCAAGTGGAAGAAACCCCAAGAGGATGGTGGATGCCCGATTGAGGGATATCTTATCGAAAAATTCGACCCCGAAACCGGGCTCTGGATTCCTTGCGCTAGAGCCCGAGACCCTGAGACCGAAGTCGTAGGTCTCGTTCCTGGCCACGAGTATTTGTTCCGGGTGAAAGCGGTCAATCGCGAAGGCGAATCACTGATGCCATTGGAAACTACCGAACCAACAGTTGCCAAAGACGCATATTCCGTGCCAACTCAACCTGGGACACCGGAAGCTGCGGATTGGTCAGCAAGTCATGTGGAACTGAACTGGGACCCTCCTGCCTCCGACAACGGTGCCCCTATTGAAGGATACGTTGTGGAAATGAAGGACAAGTACACCTCTTTTTGGGAGAAAGCAGGTGAAACCATCGGACCGGATTGTAAAGCTACAGTTCGGGGTCTCATTGAGGGAAATACGTACCAATTTCGAGTGACAGCTGTGAATAAAGCTGGAGCTTCCATACCTTCAAACGAAAGTAAACCCCTCACACCTAAAGCTCGGTTCCTGCCACCGAAGATTGACAGACGGAATCTCAAGGACGTGAGGGTAAGCGCGGAATCATCTGTTAGCTTTGATGTCGACGTTATTGGCGAACCACCTCCAATCCTTGTCTGGACAATCGACGGTCGTACCTTGGTAGATAGCCGATCTGTGTCCATCGACAATGCGGAGTATCACACAAAACTTGGCATTCGTCCGGCCAAACGGGGTGATTCCGGCGAATACACCCTGACAGCAACAAACAGCTCTGGGAAAGACTCTGCCACTGTTCGAGTAACCGTTACGGATAAACCCGGGAAACCAGAAGGGCCTCTCAAGGTCTCCGAAGTTCACCGAAACGGATGCAAGCTGAAGTGGAAAGCCCCAAAGGACGATGGAGGAACTGGGATTGAGTATTACGAAGTGGAAAAGCTAGACCCAGAGAGTGGTCTTTGGGTTCCGGCTGGCCGGTGCACTGATACCGGGATGGAAGTGTCTGGGCTTACTCCTGGACAGGAGTACGCATTTAGAGTGAAGGCTGTAAATAAAGAAGGAGAGTCAGAACCTCTGACAACTGACACAACTATAGTAGCCCAGAACGAATTTGACGAACCGGGTAAACCCTCAAACCTCCGAGCTACGGATTGGGATGCTGATCGTGTGGATTTGGCATGGTCGCCGCCAACAAATGATGGTAATCAAAATGTAGAAATTGGAATCAACTCTTTCATTTGATTTATTAAGGTGGGGCACCAATTACGGCCTACATCATTGAGAAGAAGGAAAAATACGGAGGATGGGAGAAGGCGGGTGAGGTGCCGCCGTATACAACAAAAGCTACGGTTCCGGATCTCAAAGAAGGTGAATGTGTGCTCTTATCAAAGAATTCAGGCTGAATGGCCGTTCTCATTTTCCTCAGGGGAGTCATATGAATTTCGAGTTAGAGCTGTGAACAAGGCGGGTCTCGGAGAGGAATCTAATACCGTTGGTCCCATCGTTACAAAACCTCGTAATCTTGCTCCAATAATTGACCGGACCAACCTGGTCCCAATCAAAATGAAAGCTGGGGGTAACTTTTGCTATGACGTCAAAGTTACAGGAGAACCACGTATGCAAATTAGAAATTAGTAATGAAATTGTAATTCTACGATAACTGCTACTTTTGGTAGCTCCTGAGATCACCTGGTCGCTAGGCGGGAAGGAACTGAAAGGGTCCGACAAAACAAAAATAGTCAACATACTGTACAATACTAAATTGAACGTCAAGAATGCAGCCAGGCCGGAGTCAGGGATCTACGTCATCACAGCGTCAAACGTGAACGGGACGGATATTGCGGAAGTGGAGGTGATTGTGTTGGACAGACCAAGTCCACCAAATGGCCCCTTAAAGGTCCAAGATCTTCATGCTGATCGGTGCACGTTGAAGTGGGCTACACCAACAGATGATGGCGGGGCACCTATTGAGAACTACGTCGTGGAAAAAATGGACGATGCTACGGGCCGATGGGTCACAGCAGGGGAGACAGATGGTCCCACAAATTCTCTCGCTGTTGAAGGTTTAACCCCTGGTAAGTCAAAGCTAATCATTTTGTACCCTAACGGTCTGTATACATTTTGCCTAGGGGCGGAATACAAGTTCCGAGTGACTGCGGTTAACAAATTTGGGACATCTGATCCCCTGGCAACTCTTCAAGCGATTGAAGCGAAGAATCCCTACGACGCACCTGGCCCTCCGAAGGATCCATGCGTTGATGACTACGACAAAGACTGGGCTCAGCTGAAATGGGAACGTCCAAAATCCGACGGAGGGTCCCCAATCACCGGTTACGTGATTGAGAAAAGGGACAAGTTGAATCGAGGCTGGGAAACGGCTGCCGAGATAAAGGGTGACGTTACCACCGGCAAAATCCCTGGTCTTACGGAAGGAAATACTTATGAATTCAGGGTTCGCGCAGTGAACAAAGGGGGAACGGGCGAAGGGTCGGAAGCCACAAAACCTCATATTGCACGATATAAAAACCTTCCGCCCAAAATCGACCAAAGTTCTCTAATCAATGTTAAAGTCCGGGCTGGACAAAACTTTGAGTTTGATGTGCCTGTGGCGGGTGAACCGCCTCCCAGTAAGGATTGGACTTGTGATGGCAAAGAAGTTCGTCCTGCAGAAAACATAAGGTTACTACATGAGGACTACAATACGAAACTTAGAGTTGTCAATGCTACACGGGGGAATTCTGGGACGTACACTTTGACAGCCATGAATCGAAATGGGATCGACACTGCGACAGTTGTCGTTACAGTATTGGACGTTCCATCCCCTCCGGAGGGCCCTCTAGCCGCCAGTGGGGCTACAAGGAACGGATGCAACCTGAGCTGGAAGCCACCTAGAGATGGTATGAATATTGGGTTACCAATTATAAATAAAGTTTTTCAAATTATTTTTTTTGTTTTAGACGGAGGTATGATATCCAACGAAGTAAAGATTATGATGCTCAACTAATCATGGGTTATGATACCAAACTAATTATATGCTGTGATACTCTACAAACTATACAATACCATACTCTACCACGTTAAGGTTATTGTACCCAACTAACTAAAGATTATCATACGCTACTAATCATAGGTTATTAAGCCGTACTGATTACATTGAATTTTCTAACATTGTCTCATTTATTCAGGAAGTGAAATTACGTCCTACGTCGTGGAAAAGATGGATTTGGAAAACATGCGTTGGGTCCCATGCTCCGGAGAGACGTCAGGAACCTTCACTCGTGTAGACCATCTAATTGAGGGTAACTATACAATCTGGATTCAAGAAGAAAATTGACACGCGCGTTTGTTAGGTCACGAATACAAATTTAGAGTCAAAGCTGTCAATCGTCAAGGTGAGTCCCAGCCGCTCACAGGCCTAACAGGCATAACAGCCAAAGACCCATTCTCCAAACCTGACAAAACCGGACAACCTGAAGTCGTTGATTGGGACAGGGATCATGTGGACCTAGAATGGGCTCCACCTAAGAAAGGTAGTGGAATTTAATCCATTGTGTACCCTTGACTCAGTTATGTAAATCTCTAGATGGTGGTAGTCCGATTGAAAAGTTCATTGTGGAGAAAAAAGCCAAAGGCGGGGAATGGGAAAAGGCCATTGAGGTTTCGGGGAAGACTCCCAAAGCGACTGTACCCAATTTGACGGAAGGTAGATAATACCATGTTGTTCAACATGAACAATTTGAGTATCGCTTTTTCACTTTTAGGTACTCAATACGAATTCAGAGTCATCGTAGCGAACCGTGCAGGGCTCTCAAGTGACCCTTCCGATCCATCCGTTCCAGTGGTTGTCAAATCTCGCTTTCTGGGACCACAGATAGACCGCTCCTGCTTGGAAGACTTAGTGCTTCGAGCGGGACAAAAGGTCAGTTATCACGTGCCAATGGGGAAAGGATGCAAGGCGACTTGGAGCCTTGACGGGAAGGTTCTGATTGACTCAGGGAGAATCCATATCTCTAACACTACTTCGGAGACTTGGCTAGACATCCCCTTGTCGACTAGAAGTGATACCGGACGGTACACCCTAACCCTGGAGAATCCAAAGGGATCCGTTTCTGCATCCGCGAATGTGACTGTGTTAGACAAGCCTGGCCCTCCGGAAGGCCCTATCCAAGTAAGTGACGTGACGAAAGAAAGTTGTCGCCTCTCCTGGCGACCACCGCAGGACGACGGAGGTTCGCCCGTGACTCATTACGTGATTGAGAAGATGGACATTGGGAGAGGGATTTGGACGGAGGCAGGGAGCTCGGTAACTACCAACGTTGATATACCTAGGCTTGCTCAGGGGAAGGAGTACTTGTTCCGAGTGAGGGCTGTGAATGGGATCGATGAATCTTTGGGTAAGCAATAAAAATATCCCAATTTTTCTGACAGCATAGTAGCCCGAATTGGTCCACTCAGATCTGACAACCGACAAAGGGGTTCTTGTCAAAAATCCATTTGACAAGCCGGGGCCGCCTGGTAGGCCACGTATCACAGACTGGGACAGACATAGGGTCGCTCTAGAATGGACAAAACCAAAACATGATGGTGGGGCTCCAATTACTGACTATCTCGTACAGAAGAAGGAAAGAGGGAGCCCCTTCTGGGTGAATGCGGCTCAGCCTTCAGCTGATCAAACTCACGCAATTATACGGGATCTACCAGAAGGAGGCAAGTAGTAGTTTTTAAAATGTCAGTACCGCAACTTGTTGATTACCATTTTTAGCGGACTTCGAGTTTCGCGTGGTCGCTGTCAACGTAGCAGGACAGAGTGACCCATCAGAAGCTTCCGAGCTTGTGAAAACAGGTCCCCGTCGCCTTCCTCCAAAGATTACGAGCCCCTTGTCGGACATTCGCATTAAAGCGGGAAGTATATTTCATGTTGATATAAGCTACGTGGGTGCTCCTGAACCAGACGCCGTTTGGACCGTGGGTAAAAGAAACCAAGAAGTGGTGACGGATGAGCGGACGACTGTCTCAGCGTTAGGCAACCACACTATCTTACATACCGTTCGTATGAAACGAGGTGATTCGGGATTGTATGTCTTACGACTCACAAATGAGTTTGGGACGGATGAAGGGTCCTTTGATCTGAACGTTCTGGAGGTTCCGGAACCACCCAAGGGGCCCCTAGTAACAGAAGATGTGACGAGAGAAACTGTCACATTGTCCTGGGAAAAGCCGGTGGACGATGGTATACCTGATACTTTAATTACGGCATGAGTTAATAATGCATGCATTCCTAATTTTGAATTATGATAGGTGGAAGTGAGTTAACCGCCTACGTCATTGAAAAACGGGATCTGACGCATGGAGGAGGCTGGGTTCCAGCGGTTACTGCCATAGACCCTAGAAACACTGTAGCAGTTGTGCCACGTTTAACTGAAGGTACGCCCTAAAAATGTGTATACGTCTCATGCAACGTTGTTTACCTCGTCCAGGGACCAAGTATGAATTTCGCGTGATGGCCGAAAACCTTCAAGGTCGTTCCGAACCCCTGGCAACGGACAAACCTGTTGTGGCCAGGAACCAGTTTGACGTCCCTGGAAGACCGGGGGCCCCTGACGTGATGAACGCAGATAGAAATCATATTCAAATTCGATGGAGTTCACCGATTTCCAACGGAGGTACTTACCAAAGTTACACTAACTGATTCTTGAAATTGTATCAATGGTGTCAACATCAATGCGGAAACGGTATCATGGTGTCCATTGTATTATGGTACACTTAATGATATCTTGGTATCCACAGTTCTATTGTTTCATTTTCATTATGGAATCAGTTGTATCATGGTGCCAATTGATTGATTTTCAGGATCTCCTATTCTTGGTTACGAAATTGAAAGAAGCGATATCCGATACCCGAGATGGGTCAAGCTTAATAGAGATCCCTGGCCTTGTACCGAATACACGGATGATAAGGTCACCGACGGGCATGAGTACGAGTATCGAGTCACGGCCATTAACGCAGCTGGACCTGGAAGGACTTCGGATTCCTCCAAAACCATGACTGCGAAGCCAATGCGTGAGGCTCCCAAACTCTCCTTGGAGAACAGAAAGCTTCGGATGAGAGCTGGGGAACCCATCAATGTGGACATTCCACTGATTGGTGCCCCAATTCCAGACGTTAAATGGACAAAGGAAGGAAAGACGTTGGGAATGTCAGGCACAAGTCGAATTTCCGTAAGACGTAGTAAAAGCCTTAGCTACTAGGCATTTAGGAAAATCGTGTTTTAGGCTGATACCCGGAGCTCAGTTACAAACCTTCATGTTTCCTCTTCAGTTCGAAGTGACGCTGGTAGGTATACAATTACTGCCACCAGCGAGTTTGGGTCCGACAAGGCGGACATTGATGTCATTGTCGTGGATAAGCCCGGAACTCCAGGTAAGCATCACGGGCGTCATTTTAAAATTCTTTACAACGTGTTTATTTTTGTAGGTGGACCATTAGTGCCTTCTAAAATTACTGGTGACGCCATAACGCTGACTTGGAGACCACCAGAGGATGATGGTGGAGCGGAAATTAGCGGTAACCATTTAAACCTTTTTGATTACCAAAGGTAATATGTGTAAATTCAAGGATACGCAATCGAGTGGAGTGAGTTTGGGAAAGACAATTGGAAAGTAGCCTCAGGTTACTGTCCCAAAGAGGAGTTTACCGTCACCGGATTGACGGACGGTCGGAAATACGTCTTCAGAGTCCGAGCGGAGAACATGTACGGACTTTCCGACCCTCGCGTTGGGGAACCGACGCTTGCAAAGCATCCATTCGACCCACCTCCTCCTCCTGATCCACCCAAAATTCTCTCCTACACCCCCTCATCAGCATCCCTTTCGTGGGATCCACCAACTGGTGGACGACCACCGACTGGCTACTTTGTAGAAAAGAGGGAGAAAAACGGATCATGGGTTCGAGTCAATAAGGATGTTCCAACCCCGACCACAACCATGACTGTAGATGGATTGTACGAAGGCGTGAAGTACGACTTTCGTGTCATAGCCGTGAATGAGGCTGGGGCAGGGAAACCATCAAAACCGTCTGAGCAAATCCTGGCTGGAATTCAGAGGCTTGCACCAAGCCAGCCCGAGCCTCCGAAACCGGAGAGAGTAACGAAGGATTCCGTGACAATTTCTTGGACCGCGCCATCATCCGACGGTGGGTCCCGAATTCAGGGTTACGTTGTCCAAAAAAAGCGGTCCGGCGGTGGAGATTGGGAGATTGTAAATGACTACCCACACCCAAGCAAATTTATGACCGTGACTGGGCTACAAGAGGGAGAGCAGTACGCATTCCGTGTCATGGCTGTGAATGAGATCGGAAGAAGCGTCCCTAGTCGACCATCTCCATTCGTTCTCGTCGAAGAAGCACCTAATCGACCGAAGTTGGACCTCGGGGCACTACGAGACATCACAGTCCGAGCAGGAGAAGATTTCTCAGCTTCCATCGGGTTTTCCGCCTTTCCCAAACCGACTTTATCCTGGACTGTAAATGACCATTCCTTGGACTCTGATTCCAGGATTTTTATCGGCTCTGCTGATGACTCTGCCAGTCTTGTTGTTAGGAACTCAAAACGTAGTGATTCCGGACTGTACAAACTCCAACTTAGGAACACATGCGGCTTTGATACAGCGACGTTTAATGTTCGAGTTTTGGATGTACCTTCACCACCGCAGAATCTGAGAGCGGAAGAGTTTGCTGGAGAAAGTATGACGCTTTCTTGGAATGCGCCAAGAGACAACGGAGGTAATTTTTTTAAAAAGTAAGGAGCGGTATTTTACACATTTGTACAATACATTGATGCCGCGTAGGTGCGGAGATCACAAACTACAACGTGGAGAGAAAAGAAGCAAATGGAACTCTTTGGACAAAAGTTTCCTCATATGTCACCTCCACGTATTGCAGAGTTCGAAACCTGGCCGTTGGGTAGGAAAATGACGATTGTCAATGTATATGCTTAATGTTCTTCTTTTGTAGTGTGGATTATGATTTTCGAGTAGTCGCCGAGAATCAGTACGGGTCTTCAGATCCCGCTGAAACCTCGGAACCAGTGAAAGCGAAGCATCCTTTCTCCGTTCCAGGGCCACCTGGACCTCCCAGAGCAATTGAAACTACCGAGGACTCCATTACCCTAAACTGGACTAGTCCAAGAAATGATGGGGGATCCTTGGTCAGAGGTTATGTTCTTGAGAAGCGGATGAAAGAGGAGAATGTATGGACGAGGGCATCTGCTCAGGTCATTCCGGAGCTTTCCAATCGTGTCGTCAATTTGCAAGAGGTGCTGTTTAATCTTCGGAATTCTACGGATCTAATGATTCCCATTTTTACAGTTTCATAACTATGAATTTCGTGTTGCCGCAATTAATGCAGCAGGTCAAGGGAGTTGGAGCGTTGGATCTGAGTGGACCCTATGTCAACCCCCGTCCTCGGCACCTAAAGTGTCAACTGGGGAACTGTTGAGCCTTCGAGACCTGACAGTTTTTGCAGGAGAAGAATTCTCCCTCTTGGTCCCCTTCCGAGGGTATCCTTACCCCAAAGTGACTTGGACGCTGAACGCAGAGGAAGTGCTCAGCGATGACAGGATTAAATTTGACACGATTTGCGGCCTTACTAAATACGTAAACCGATCTTGCCGAAGGGCGGACTCAGGGAAGTATACTATTCAGCTGGTTAACTCAGAAGGGTCAGACACAGCGTCTTGTCGAGTTCTCGTAGTAGACAAACCAGGACCTCCAGTGGGTCCTTTGGAAGCTAGTGATATAACACCGGATACATGTTGCCTCAACTGGAAGCCACCAAAGGATGATGGAGGTAGGTATGGGAAGTACAAAAGTAAACAGATAAATACGCATACAGACGGAAAGCGTAGGATTACCACCACCAGTTACAGTATGGTAGGGTTACCATCGGTTTCAGTATTTTAAAAAACTATTGACAATTGCAATGACACTGTCCGTAACGTTAGATACATGATCGTTTTGGCAAACTAATTCCGCTAAGTAGCAATAGGAAAACTGATGGTGTCGGTTGGACAAGTAACGGTAACGTCATGGTGACAAATGGTGACTAGCGATAATGAAACCTGTATTTATCCTCAATAACTGCGTTAACCGATAAAAAGCTAAACTTAATGTCAGTAGAAATGACCGACAACTATTGATAATACCCTATTTTCCCTGTTCAACTTGAATATTAAAACAGCATTATACAAACAGGGAGCTCCATAACCAATTACGTAGTTGAAAGACTGGACCCAATAAGTGGAAAGTGGATAAAAGTTAGCAGTTTCGTCCGAGGTTGCAGTTATGATGTGATCTCTTTGGAATCGGGTAACGTACCTTCAGGTCAATCATAAATACGTCTGTAAGCCATTGCATAATACCATTAGGCAAAAAATACCACTTCCGAGTCAAAGCTGAAAATCAGTACGGCTTGGGCCTGCCTTTGGAATCAGAGGAACCCGTCACAGCCAACTTTACCTTCGCCGTTCCCGACGCGCCAGGGCAGCCACGAATCATAGAGGTTGCTTCCGGGTCCGCAACCCTTGCTTGGGACAGACCCTACAATGACGGAGGTGCGAGGATACAAGGCTATCAAGTGGAATACCGAGATGTTGCTGAGGATCACGATTGGAGACTTGCGAACGACTATCTAGTTAAAAGAACGACTTACGTCGTTAAAAATCTTACACATGGTACATAAAATTGCATTTAACCAAAACCGCGGTAATATCGTGGCTTTTCTTTCTTCTAGCACGGACTTATGAATTCAGAATAAAGGCAAAGAACGCTGCCGGATTGTCAAAACCATCACTACTATCTTCCCCACCGTACAGAGTTGGGAGTCGTGTGAACATCCCATCACCCCCGCTGTCTCCTCATGTACCCAAAGTAGGTCGAGGATATGCTGAGCTAAAGTGGGAAGCTCCACGATCAGACGGAGGCAGTCGTATCATTGGCTACGACGTTGAGAGACGACTTGTTGGTGAATCTGAGGATTGGACTCGTTGCAACGAATATCACGCTACGGGACTTACTATGCTAATTTCAGGACTAATAGTTGGGCAAGTCGAAAGAAAATCGTTAGATTTGTTTGGGACAAGAAAACGTGTTACTTATGTTTTGGCCGAACACAATTTGACTAAAAATACGATACAATTTTCTCCTAGCTGAAGTAACCATGCAAGTTTCTTAATTTAGCCAAATTATGTTAGCCAAAACGTGTTTGGCCAGACCGACCCCTAACAGATAGGTTGTGATTGTTAACGGGTATCTTGCTTGTCTAGTCGGGAATACGAATTCCGAGTGACTGCCGTCAACTCTGCCGGAAGCTCTGAGCCTGCGTGTGTCGAATCACCCGTTAAGATTCAAGAAGTTGACGGAGGCTCCAGCCCAGAGATCACTCGAGGGTTAAGCAACATTAGTGTTCCACGTGGGAAACAGCTGATACTCGAATGTGCGGCGTCAGGCAGACCAATGCCAACAGCCCGATGGCTCAAGAATGGGAGAGAGTTGCAAGCATCACTGCGGGTCAAGTCAGAGGTGGATCCAGGGGGTGGATTCCGCCTAATTGTGACAGACGTGCAGGACGGAGATGAAGGGGAGTACACATGTCAAGCGGTTAATTCAGTTGGCCACTGCTACACTTCTTGTCGGGTTCGTATTGGATCCCCACCCCGGATTGACCGACCTCCGTCCGACCTTACCCTACCCGAAGGGGACAACGCGAAGGTTAAAGTTGGTTATGCAGGGGATCAACCCATGTCGGTTACTGTGACCAAGGACGGTGTTGAATTGAAGGAAAGTTCCCACGTGAAAGTATCCATGTTTGATGAGTATTTCGTCCTCCTTGTTCGAGACCTGGGACGAGGTGATGCAGGGGGCCTCAGTCTCACTCTCAGTAACGAAAGTGGGAGGGCTCAAGCCAGCTTCGTAATGAAGATTACAGGACTTCCAGGACCACCGCAGGGACCCTTGGACGTGTCGGACGTGTCCAAACATATGTGTACCTTGGGTTGGAAGGCGCCTACTTATGATGGTATTTGGTGCGGGTCTTCTGTTTTCATTTAATGCAACCTTTTCCTTTTTTAGGTGGGAAAAGGATTAGCCACTACGTTGTGGAAAGAAGGGACATAAACACCGCTAATAGCCACTGGATTCAAGTCTCTTCTCAAATCAGACACACCACTTTTACAGTGCAAGGATTGGTTGAGTGTAAGTCCATTTTGAAATCAATTGTAAATTTACTTTCGCCACATTCAACATTGTTGCATTGTTTGTTCACAGCCAACGAATACCTTTTCCGAGTCCGGGCTTGTAATGAGAATGGAATGGGACCACCTCTAGAAGGGGTTAATGCTATTAAAGCCAAAGCTCCCTTCAACCCTCCGTCCCCACCTGGGGCCCCTGAAATTGCAGAAGTTGGGGGTGACTTTGTACACCTCAGTTGGGAGAAACCAGAGAGTGATGGTAAGACAGTATATAAAGTTGGCTATGGCTAGTCGATATCTAAGCAAATGTGGTGTTTCTATTAGGTGGATCAAGAATACTGGGTTACTGGGTGGATAAGAGGGAAGTTGGGGCCGTTGCTTGGCAAAAGGTCCACACTACAATTTGTGTGCCCAACCAGTATAATATTAGTAACTTGATTGAAGGTACATTTATACCTTGTTATTATTTATTATGAATTTTTAGCATCATGTGAATATCATTCTCTTTAGGTAGGAGTTACGAGTTCCGTATAACTGCGGAAAATGCAGCCGGCCCCTCACCCCCTTCACCTTCTTCCTCCATCATCAAAGCTGTTGACCCAGACGCAGCATCCCCTCCTGAAATTGCCCTGCCTCTCAAGACTGTCAGATCCCCTGAAGGAAGAAGTGCAGAATTCATTTGCAAAATCCTGGGTCATCCTCCTCCCTCTGTGTCCTGGTACAAAGGAACTCGAGAGATATTCGACTCCGGTCACAAATACCGCATCTGCGCAGAACCCGGAGATTTCTATACCCTTGTGGTGACAGACGTTTGCCCTGAGGATGCCGACGAGTACATGTGTCGCGCAGTCAACCGCGCAGGGGCCAAATCCTCTCGTGCAGAATTGGTCCTCACATCCGCACCCAAACTACACATCCCGCCTCGATTCCGAGACACCGCATTTTTCGACAAGGGAGAGAATGTTCAAATCAAAGTCTCCTTTTCCGGTTGTCCCACACCTCGACTTGTCTGGACCAAGGACGGTGAGAAGATTGAGTCTGGAGGACATTTCAAGGTCGAAGTAAAAGACCGAACGTCTCTTCTTCAAATCAATGATGCGTCTCAATTCGACACAGGGCCATATGTCGTATCTGCCGAGAACGAGCTCGGAAGCGACACTGCAATCGTCCAGATCCAAATTAGTGATCGTCCCGAACCTCCTCGATTCCCGACTGTGGATACCGTCGGCACTGAGTCCTTATGCGTCTCTTGGCAGCCCCCGATTTGGGACGGTGGATCCTCCATTACAAGTTATATCGTCGAGCGAAGGGAACATCCAATGTCTTCCTGGATAAGGATTGGGGTTACCAGGCTCACATCCATCCAAGCGACCGGGTTGACTCCAGGACATTCGTACGATTTCAGAGTTTTTGCCGAAAATGTGTACGGTACCAGTGATCCGTCAGACCCTAGTGCCCTCGTACAGACGAAGGGTGTTGCAAAGAGGCTTCAGAAGAAAGCAAAGCAAGAAGAGATGGACGAAACTGGAAAAAAGATACGAACCAAAACCATGGAAAAGCCATCAGATTACGATCAATTTGTGTCTTCAATCTACTCAAAAATGATTCATCATCCCGTTCAAATTAAAACGACGAGTGTCTATGACGACTACGAAATTCTGGAGGAAATTGGAGTGGGTGCATTTGGCGTTGTGCATCGCTGTCGGGAAATAAAGTCTGGGCTCATCTTTGCTGCAAAGTTTATTCCCGTCACACATTCACTGGAAAAGGAGTTGATTAGAAGAGAAATTGACGTCATGAATCAGCTGTTAAATCATCCCAGACTCCTCAACCTTCACGACGCGTTTGAGGACGATGATGAAATGGTGTTAATCTACGAATTGTAAGAAAATAGTTTGTTAAGCTTAAGAGGGCAATGTGAAAATGTCTTCTTACTTAAGCTTGTCTGGCGGGGAACTATTTGAACGAATCACGGTCCCTGGGTATCAAATGTCCGAGGCTGAGGTGGTACATTATATGCGACAAGTCTGTGAAGCAGTCAAACACATGCATGAAAAGAACATTATTCATTTGGGTAAAGTTCAACTAATGGTGCTTTTCAATCAGCTGTAGGACAGCTGACCAACTGAATTGTGTTTCTTTCTGCAGACATCAAGCCAGAGAATGTCATGGTCCAGACGAAGAACAGCACGGAGGTTAAACTCATCGACTTTGGTCTTGCCACAAAGCTGGACCCAAATCAGCTGGTGAAAATATCCACCGGAACAGCGGACTTTGCGGCACCTGAGGTTGTGGAAAGAGAAGCCGTTGGGTTCTACACGGATATGTGGGCCGTTGGTGTTCTAGCTTACGTCTTGTAATTTCAAAAAATGATGCAATTTTTTTTGTCTTCGTCTCAGTTGTTTTTATTCAATAGACTCTCCGGTTACTCTCCTTTCGCGGGAGACGATGATCTAACCACGCTGAAGAACGTCAAAGCCTGCAGTTGGGACTTTGACGAGGATGCTTTTAAGGACGTTTCTTACGAGGGGAAGGACTTTATTCGTCATCTTTTGGTTAAGAACAAGGAGTAAGCAAAACGTGTTAAATACCAACGTCGGTTGTCATTTTTTTAAATTTCAAGGAAACGAATGACTGCACATGAATGCTTGGCACACCCATGGCTCACTGGTACCGCGGCCGGGCCGATCGTAGACCGCAACAAACTTGTGGATATTCGAGACAAGATCCGAGCAAAGTATCCATTCTGGGACGAGGCAGTCATCGGAATTGGTCACCTTGCCGAATACTCCTCGCTGCGACAACTTCAAGTTGACAAATACAATATCCATGACGTTCTCATCGGTAACTTTTAAAGTCAGTTGTTGGAAAACTTGGTAAAACTGTTGTTTTTTGTGTCAGATCGAAGACAAGCCGCACCCAGGTTCATCATAAAGCCACGAAGCACGGTCGCCTACGAAGGGCAGAGTGTCAAGTTCACCTGTCGTGTCATCGCTGTTGCATCTCCCACCCTGACCTGGTCCCACCACAACTTGGACCTGAGACAGAGCGTCAAGTTCATGAAACGCTACCAAGGGGAAGACTACACATTTGTGATCAACCGAGTCAAACTGGACGACAGAGGAGAGTACGTCATTCGAGCGGAGAATGCGTACGGGTACAGGGAAGAAATCGTATTCCTGAACGTTCAATCAGTACCAAAAGTAGTGCCGAGCTATGCTTCTGAAGCTCCTATTCGAAAACGGCTCAACCTAGTTTCCACACTGAGGACTGAGGAGAAGGAGTCCGCTCCAAAGTTCACATTCAACCTTCGACCTAGAGTCGTCCAGGTGAACCATCCGTCGTGCAAACTCCTCTGCTGCTTGAAGGGAAAACCCACGCCCACTGTGAGGTGGTACAAGGGGAGTAAGGAGCTGAATAAGGAGGACTACGCGGTTACTCATTCCGACGGAGTGGTGACACTTGAGATCTTGAACTGCAAACCTTCAGACTCTGGTGGCTATCGGTGTGTTGCGACCAACTCCCTTGGGACTGATGAAAGCGTTTGCGTCGTCATTGTAGAAGGTATTAGGTTTTTACTCAACTGACGCCCTTTTGCTTACTTTTTTTTTGCATTTGCAGAAGGAACGTCGGTAATTGGTCAACTGGAACAAATCACTCATGACGACTTAGGTATTGAAAAACACTTGTTCTCAAAAATTTGACATTGTCAGCTGATTTCATTGTTTTACGCAGGGAGAAAGGAATTGCCAAGCACAAGACCAACTTATGAGAGAGCCAAACCAGCTGAGGTAAAAAGATCTTCTGGATCTACATATGGAAGTCAAAAAACCGCTGCAACCATCGGAGTGCCCAAATCTCCAGCTGGTAGTGTGAAAGGTGGAAGCAGAGCTCCCAAACCCTACGGCCAGAAACTTGACGCGACAGGAAGTCCATCGAGATCGCGGTCTGCGACGAAAGAACTTGAGCGTACGTCGTAAGTTTTGTGGATGTTCTATTGAGTATTGTTAATTGTTGCGACTTCCAGTACCTCCTGACGACGAAGGGATGTGTGCCCCCGGTGTGACAACGCACCTTCCAATGTCCGTCGCCATTGAAGACGGTGAAAGTATGGAGGTAAGCTGCGAGTTTAGTGGGGACCCAGAACCAATCGTAGTTTGGACCCGGAATGGAGAGGTTCTGACGTCGTCTGAAGCAGTGTCACTGAAGTACAAGGCCCGGGTTGCGACACTGACGATTCCGGAGGTGTTCCCGGAGGATGTAGGATCCTATGCGTGCACTGCGACTAATCCTCTTGGGAAAACAATGACGATTTGCGCTCTCACAGTTTTACGTATGCAAGCATTTACCTGCGTTGGCAAATTACTGACATGTGCCTCCCAAACGTAGCTATGAAAGGAAAGATTAAACGATCAACTGACAAAGCCCCGGTGATTGACGACCATTTGGAATCCCGGATCGTCCAAGACGGAGATGCTGTGGGGCTTTCTTGTCGCATAATCGGTGCTGAGAAATTTGACGTCGTTTGGCTACACGATGACAAGGAAATCAAGCCATGTAAAGATTTCCAATACGAAGCGTTAGGAAATCATAGGATTCTAAGGATTGCGGAAGTGTTTCCTGAAGATGCAGGGACATACACGTGTGAAGCATTTAACGACGTCGGGGAAGCGTTTAGCAGCTGTACTATAGTTGTTCAAGGTATGTCATTTTGTGACATTTTGTGGCCGGTGTTGGCAAAAACCACTTCATTTTGCAGGCCCAGAAGTGGAGACAAAAGGTCCAGCTTTCACGACATTCCCAAAGTCGAAGAATGTAAAGGACGGGCAGACTGCAGAGTTCAGCTGTGAATTGGAAAAGGAACCTAAGTCCGGTAGAAACGCTACAGCTTAGGTCTAATGTATTTTACTCGTTTCATTTTAAAATGTCAGTTGAATGGTGCAAAGACGGGAAAGTCCTTTCAGAGTCGGCAAAAGTCCACTTGAAAAAGGCAGCTGGAGGGAAGAAATACGAACTGGCAATTTCAAACTGCAGTGCCATGGACGTAGGGCAGTATTCGTTAAAAGTCGAAGGCAAAACAGCGAAGGATGGAGTGTCTAAAGCCTCTTTTTCCCTTAACACTATTCCTGGGTGAGGCAATAAGCAAAATCAATGCCACAAAACGCCAAAAGGCATGTACTGTATGTCGCTCAATACGTCAAATAGAACGGTACTGAATAAATATTGAAGTTTCAAAGGGTTAAAAAATAGAGATTGAGAATTACTTGACACTTGATAAAAACCTCATTGTTTAAGAATAAGTCTTCCAAATAAATTACTAGATCGTGGTCTCACTTTCACGATTAATAACATTTGCAAGTAGGACGTGCATTCTTTTAACCGGTAAATGTTTCTTGAATCTGTCCAAAACCTGAAGGAAGATACTGTGACTGCTGAGTTTGAAATCCACCTTGGTTGTTGTTGTTATTATTTGCATGTCCGTTTCCATTAGAATTGGCACTATTGGCATTATTATTGTTGTTGGAATTGAAGAAGCTTTGCTGTTGCTGCTCTTGTAACTGTGGTTGTGCCGGGAGTTGAAATAATTGTTGATGAGGCAACTGCTGTTGTTGTTGCTGAGGTTGTTGTGGCTGCTGCTGGGGATTTGGATTATTGTTGACATGTTGAAACCCGTTGTTTACATTTCCCTGAGGGGTCCCCAAAATCTCAGACAAGCTGACGCTTGAAAATGCTGCGCCAAGCCACTCCTAAAAAATACAAAAATGCGTTATTGTCATGCCTTAATTTAAGCCACCTAAATTCAACTGACCTTCATAAAGTCATTCATAGCCACGGTAATGACGGGTTTGAGTTTGTTGTCGAAAACATAGGTTCCCATTGCAGAAAGGAACTCTGACATGAGACCGGGGAATGGACCCCCAATTGTCCCAGAGTCCTTAAACATGGATTTCACTTTGCCCCCTACAAATTGTGAGTTAACATACTCCATTCCCAGTGTTTGATTGACAGGCTGTGTACAGCAGAAGACGTAGACATACCAAAATAGCAAAATCTGTTGTTTTGTTTACCATCAGCTTTGCTTCCACCGCAAGCACTTGAGATGACCCCATAATTTCAAAGTCACCTTGGCCTGCCAAGGCAAAGAAGCCAAACATATTTCCCTTCGCCCGATAGGTCCCCTTTATCTAAAAGTATTACAATTGGCACACAACTAGACTTTTGTGCCATACAAAGGGAACTTTGAGTAAAAGGGTCTCACGCACTTGAATGTTTGGGAAGACAATTGTCATCTGTAGCACAGTTCCGCCGTCCCCATTTGGATTCCTAACCTCATTTGCCCCATTCAACTCGTAGGCCGAGAGACCGGTAAGGGAAGGGGACTAAAATCGAATCAAAGGGTTGTACAATCAAATGAATGAGGGCCTCAATTTGCTTACGTCAAAATGAATTTCCATCCTAAACCCGACCGGATTGTTCTCAAGGGAGTAGTTGAAATTTTCCATGAAAACAGGATCCAGAACTGGGATCCCAAGATCAGGATTCCCTTCATGCATGTAGCGTTTAAATGTTCCTAAGGCTTTTGTGGCAAAGTCGACTACTTTTCCGTTTGATTCTAAAGGTATTAAACGAGTATAAAATTTTCAGTTGTTTATGATTAGTGTGTGACATACCGAAATTAGTGAGTCCATTTTGTAATTGCCGTCTAACCCGTCTTGTTGCATCGGAATAGGAGACGCATAAAGTGGCCAAGAGGGTGAGTTGGATGAGTATTCTGTGATGATCGGTTACCATTTTAATTGTGAATGTAGGAATGTTATGTTTCCTCCAAATTGTGCTCCTCTAAATCAAAAAATTAAAATGAATGCAAAATGCCACACAAAGCAACATATTTTCATTCCTGATATAGCGTGGGAAATTTTAATTAGCTATCTACAAATCCTTATCGCTTGTATCTTTCTGTCTTTCGTACTGTACTCGATTACTTGCGTTGAACGTAGAAACATAATCTAACCATCAATTCTGTTGTCGGCGACCTTCACACATTGAACTAGTAAATAAATAATGACAGGTGGATTGCTTGGTATACGAGTAGCCATAAAAGTGAAAAGGGAGGGTCAAACTTTGTTCCTCTAACTGTAAAAAACTCTTCACATAAACATGAGTGAAAACTTTATCCAGACGACCTTTAGTTTGTCATGAAAATTAAATTTACATATAAAATACCTAAGACATGCCATTATGTGTTCACCAAACGATGCTTAGTACTTGAGGCAACAACTTTAACAAGTGTCCATCAACAAGAAAATCGTTGAGTTATTTGGTTGACAGTCAATCAAATTGTCCCTTCAAGTGTAAATCCGACTAAAGGCATCTGGACCAAATGACAATTTCCGTACACATTACATGAAACTTCCTGTCTTTATAACACAATCTGCTGAGACACAGTTTGAACGGTAACAATAATTTTAAAAACCGAATTTGTCACGCTTTGTAATGTGTTTGCAGCTTAAATCTATTACTTACCGTAGTATCACTCACTCACACACTTTCCTTTTCTTCCTTACTCACTGGGATGGGGATTGGGACTAATGAAAGGGAATCTAAGAAATGGTTTATTAATATCTCAACTTAAAGGACAAAGAATGACTTTTTTGCATGGTTTGAATTGTTTTTATGAAAACTTCGATGTTCTTAATGATGACAATGAATGTGTTAGTACGATTATAGAAGGGAGGGTGTGAGGGCATATGCATAAATTCACATCGAACCTCTTCACAGGACGGCTACACATTTTTGTTATGTCGAGTCATGCAGTATGCAACGTTTCTATACTTGCTTTGTGATTATTAGTACGTCTAATCGGAAGAAATGTATAGCAGTACAATACATTGATTTTCATGAGTTCCTGGGCAATATACTGCTCACTTACGGTTCACTTACAAACTGCACTGGCAGTTTTATTTATTTTTTTGTTTTGTGCAGTTAGTCTGTGGTGTACATAAATGAATGCAGGTAGTGTGAATTATCATCGCATATTTTTTGCGTGACACATTGTACAACGGGTTTGTATGTTTAAGTATATGTATTCTTACCAGATATTATGTTTGACATGGAGAAATTACTTCAATTTAATTAGGAATTGTGTTTTGAATTTTTGTGCTTGCCAGAGCTTGGTGTCTCGGAGTCCTTTTATGTTCCCTCAAAAACAATATTACGTGGGCTACGTGGAGAAAGGGGAAAACCAGTAATGAAAATGGAGTGGGGAATATCGGACAACTACGTCGACTTTTGAAGTAGGGAAAAGGGGAGAAGTCCTCGCGTTCAGCAAGAAGGGAAAACCGCACAAGTTCCAATCGCGTCAAAATGTGTTATTCATACTAGCGTATAGCTAAATTCCTTTGCTATCATTCAACATACTTATAACAAAGCAAAAATTTAGATTGGAAGCATTACATGTGAAAACTATTTTGGTGTGAGGTAGAAGTTGTATATTGTAACAACGGGGTGGACCACGAGTCCCTATTTTGTTTCTGCTTCCCTGAAAAATTGAGTGATGGAAACTTTTGCGGTTTTCCCTTCTTGCTGAACGCGAGGACTTGTCCCGTTTTCCCTACTTCAAAAGTCGATGTAGTTGTCCGATATTCCCCACTCAATTTTCAGTTGTCGTGAGTAGATTGTCTTGCTTGTACGGTTCCTCCTGTCCTTAAACTATGTAAACACAAAAGTATAACTTTTTATATAACGTCAGAATAGGGGTGACCTCCTTTTCACTTTGAAGAGTCATCTCGAAGGACAGCAGTATTTCCTAGCTCCTAGCAACACAAGGCGACAGATATAATGATCTTTCCTTTCGACAGAAAGGCAAC
>JAQIWU010000863.1:0-20971 GCA_034696445.1 Isotomiella minor | reverse complement strand
ATGAAATTTCATGACATTCTGTATGAAAATATTTAAAACCAGGGACGCAATTTATTTACGCAACGCATTGGCACGTGGTGATAATGTTATAGAATAGAGGTTTAATGACCCGCAAGGTCGAACCTGCTTTAGCTTTGAGCTTAAGCTATGACATGATATGATACTTTATGCGCCACATCTTTACCACCGCTACCAAAACCAAACTGCCACTGGTATACATACAACGTAAAGATGTCTCATTCATCTTTTTCACAAACGCTCCTGTCAGACTCCTCTTCTCATTTTGTTTGTACATGATTCGGAGGATTTGGGAAAAAAATGTCACATACATGACTGTGAAGTGTTTAGCCAAGCCAAAGGAGTGAAAGTCCGTGAAATGAAAACAATAACTCCTTTTCCTTCTTCCTGAAAGAAAGAACCTCATTTTTGAAATGCGCCGTGCACATTTAAGAAAAGAAGACGAGAGTGCGCCAATGACACCCCCACAATGGTTTTATTTGGATGCTGCAATTGCATACATTTTTAGGAGTAAAAGACATAAAGATCATTTGGTATTTTGTGCTGAAGGAGAAGTCTACTTTGATTAGTACCACGGCTTTGTCATTCTTTTCATTCCTTCCTTCCTTGTCTCTTCTCTTGTAACAAAACATCGTATAGCGGCTCACAATGCAAAGAATCTGTCCACGCACGCAATTTTACATAACTTTAATCTGTTAAGAGTTTCTTGTGGAGTTAAGTTAGTTGGTTCAGGGAAACTATAAAACCCATGTCTAGGCTAGACTTCCTTTGCATGTTGGCGTTAACTACTACATATTTCCATTAGTACAAGTTAAAAGTTGGTTAACTTATCGAATAGAAAAGAACTGCATTTTTTCTCAGACTCACGTTCCACTATAATGTGCATGCTTTTGAAGCAACCACGGCTATAAAAGTCTTTTTATGAATGCTTGTGCGTGCATATATACTTTCCTCTGCACCTTATTCACGACGAATTTGAATTCCTTTTGCAAGCTACACACAACAACGCCAAGAAGTGGGGAGGAGATGATGATGGGTGTATTTACCCCGTGAGAGAGTCGGAAATGAATACTATTTGCAATAATAGTTAAAAACCTTTGGAATGCAATGCTTTTGGTGAATGAAGAAGAAGCATCGAAGGATGCATCAAATGTGTCCCTGTTATCAAGAATGTTACGCACTGTACGCAATGGTTATGCAACTGCGGACATAGACTGTGAAGCACAAAAAGATTCAACTGCATGGTGTATGAAGAACACCTAACGAATGCTGCGTATGTATATACGCAAATATACTAATGGATGAACATCATCAAAGAACGGGGATGCAGATGAATGTTCTGCAGTTTCTCCTGACTGACGAAACAAAACGCAAAAGGATGAATATACGCATGTTGTTGTGTATTACGGGTGGGTTGGTGGGGGTTTTTTACGGTTGGAATACGAACATGGCAGAGAGGGTTTTATGTGTGCAGGTTAAATTTTATAGTTCTGAAAAAGCTGAATGAAATAAATAGTTTTAACTAATGCTGCTTATACCATTCTTCTTCTTCTTCCATGATGATGGTTCGCACTAACTAAAAACTGTACGATTTAGTTAGTCTCTCTCAGTCTCACCTCACTTGCATCATCATAGCTGCCTTTAGTTGCTGTGAATGTAATGTAATTGGATGGATGTTCTTCTCTCGTCCTCTTCGCATCTTTTAGTTCAGTTCGTCCACGGAGTCATCGTCACGCCGCTATAGTATAATGACTGTAAGCACAAAGCGTGGCTTCGCATGGCAGCTTTAATCCTTGGATTTTTACATGTGGCTTCGTTATAGAGAAAGAGTTTACACACACACACACACACACACACAACTGCGTACGAACGAAGAACGACGATGATGCGATGCCATTAAAGTATTTAGGCTGGCATTCTCACAGAAGAACATAGCAAACGCAAAAGTGCGAGAATTAAGAATGTATTGGTTAAAGTAAGTTCTTTCTTTCTTTGAGACAGAAGAGAGTTTGTAATGTGTGAGATCAGATCAAAACAGGTAGCCCAATCTTTCGCTTAATTTCAGTGCAGTTCCTGCTACGATTTTTTTAATCCGAATCTGACACCTTTTGACTGTGGACTTTAGATTCTTCATCAGAGCTTACAAATAACAAGTGTGCGATACAGCACAAAAATAGTTACCTCATCATCCAATTGACTTGTAATTGCATTATAATTAATAACAAGTTGCGTTGTTGTTGGTGTATTAAAACGCAGGGGCAGTAAGAAGTGCAAACTGATACTCGTGCCTAATAAGGCAAGAAGAATGCGGTGATATTTTATATCTATGTGTTTGACTCTGAATTGAATTTATGCATGTACCATTCATATTTATCATCGGTTCCTCTGTTCTGTTCTGTGTGGTGGTGTGGAATTTTACTCCTTCACCAAGGAATGAATTATCCTCATTGTCACCATCTCCCACTTATGCTACAGTGATTTTGCCCAATATTCTTCTGTACAATCTCCACGCATATTCTTCTTTTCTTTGCGCAGTAAATAAACTAACGAGGATATTATGCCATTCCTCAAAGTGGTAAAGGAAAAAAAATCTTTGGACTTTTTACAACGCAAAAAATCGTTCCTTGTTTTCATGCGAAATTGTGATTTCTGCCAGAAATAAAATGGGACAGTGTTTTTAAGCCGATGAAACCAATACATCCCACCGCACGAGATGCAATGCTCAAACGGAAGGTTGAAGAAGGGAGTTGACAGACGACTTGGATTGATTTCTCTAGATTTTTAATTAATGAAAGTGGTGAAGTGTGCGAGGGTGTGGAAGAAACGATGTTAAGTTGTACTTGTATTTGTACCTGCTCATGGAAAAGAACAGACTGTGACGGTGGAGAAAGTGCGTAGATGAGAAATGTATAGAAAGCAAACGGAAGAGTCAGAGGAACACGCTTGGCTATGGGGCTTAGGTCAAGGGGAAGAGCAGGAGCTATGTAAGACTTTTTTGTAATTCCTCTTTCTTTGTTTTCATTACAGGTCAAGGAGAAGAGCAGGAGCTGGGTACGTATTCTTAAACCTGTGGGGCACCATGAGACACTTGTTGCACCTTTCACTTTCCTTTAATAAGGCGTAGGCATGTCATGGCTAATATTTTACTTTCATGTCCTTCCACAGCCTCCAAGATGCTCCAAATCCAGTCGAAGCGTTTCTATCTGGATGTGAAGGAAAATCCGAGGGGAAGATTTATCAAGGTGGCCGAAATAGGGGCAGATGGACGGAGAAGTATGCAGTACACTCAATAATGAATTACTTACCAACATAAATTTTAATTCATCAACTCCTCTTAGGTCAAATCTACTTGGCTCTATCAACTGCAGCTGAGTTTCGTGATCATTTGTCATCTTTCAGTGATTTTTATGCGTAAGTTTCTGGTTTTTTTATCAAAAGCTTAAACTATTTTCACTCATGCTTCACATTTTGCAGGTCTCTTGGCCCCCCGAACCCTGATAATGTTCCTGAGGATGGGAAGCTTAAGTCAGAGGTCATGGTTAAAGCAAATAGGCGATACTACCTTGATTTAAAAGAAAATACTCGGGGCCGATTTTTAAGGGTTTCACAGACGTAAGTTTGTTAGTCTGTCTATGGGTTTTGGAATCAGTAAATAAAAATCCAACTTTCTTTTAGCATTTCTCGTGGTGGTCCTCGATCGCAAATCGCGATTCCTGCTCAAGGGATGATTGAGTTCAGGGATGCACTAACTGACCTCTTGGAAGAGTATGGAACGGAGGACGGTACGTTAAAATTTGTCGAATGGGAAGAATTCATGTAATTGGTAATTCTGGTCATTGACAGGTGGCTTCCGCGGTGAACTGCCAGGTAATATAGCTTTGCATAATGTCAACTTCTCTGTTATATTACATAAATTCTGTAACAACTTTTTGTTGTACTTGCAGAGGGACGGCATATTCGAGTCGATAATAAAATCTTTTATTTCGACATTGGTCAAAACAATCGAGGTGTCTTCATGAGGATATCAGAAGTAAGTTTGTGGTTAGAATAAGCGATATGCACTTGGTCAAGTCTCACCTTTCTCAATGTCGATGTCAGGAAGCATGGTCTATAATTTTAAATTTGTTTTAGGTGAAGACGAATTTCAGAAATGCGATAACTATTCCTGAAGTACGTTATACAATATTGCCAACAAAGTTCACATTTTAAAAAATGCTTTCCACTTTGCAGAAATCATGGTCTCGCTTCCGTGATATTTTCGGTGAGTTATTCTTTCCTACATTTGTATTTTATGACATGACCCAATCTTTTTGCTGGAGTAAAACGGTTTCTTAATTTCTTGACTTAGGTGATTACGTTGATAAAATGAAAGAGAGTGGAGGAGCAGCAGGACAATCTAGTGCCACTACTACTACAACCACTACAACTACTGCTACTTCAGATAATCCTCCCACGTCCACTGCCACAACCACTTCAGATCAACGTGACCCGCCCAACAAATAATTAGTGCAACTTGGGTAGATCTAGCCATTTTTCATTCAATCAATTATTATATAAACACTGTTAATTACTTGTATTGTTACTACTATATATCTATACTCCTATCCAAGGAAGGATGTGTACATTGTAAATTGATACGGTTAGAGTCGCAAAATCCTATGAGTGCTATCAAAATTTATGAAAAGGAATGAGTTTCTCGAGAAAGAGAGGAAAAAATAGTATGTACTGTAACGTAGACCGAAAGTTGTAAGTTGAGAAAACATGAAAAATATGTCGCAAGCCGATCGATATAGGGTAAGAGAAAGAGAAAGGTTGAATGGGTTTTAGGTTGTCGTATTAAATTCTCAATTTCCTTTGTTCTAATTAATCCATCACTTTTAATTTACCTAAATTAGTGACGGAGGTTTGTTGAATCAGCTTCCACCGGTGTGTCCTAGGCGAGACGGTTTGGTTTTTTGCAACAGTACTTGGTTTAGTTTTAAATGTACAGGAAAAGTAACTCAGAGTACGATAACTTATAACTTACTGTTTCTTCAATAGTCGTTTGTAGCTTTAACGAAGTATGTATAACCAAGAATGTGTAACGCTTTAGAGACGACCAAGGTTTGGGAAACATTCAGTTTTACTTTGGTCACGTCGTATCCCCGCTCGATGTAGTTGGTTAGGTTGATCCTTGAGTGAAAGTACAATTGTTACTATTGATGATTTCCGGCTTTAAAACTTTTAACTGCCCACGGTTGTGGAAAGGGTACCATCGGGATGAGCCATTAAGCCGTAATGTATTGCATAATTCCAATTTGTTAAGATTTGTTACACGTGTGTGGACAGAAAATCGCACAGAGATCATTGGCAGATCTTCGGATCATTCACATTTCAACTGCCTTTTTTATCCAATTTTGAAATTACACAAGAGTGCTTGACAAGGAGTATGGTGTAATGTTGAGCATGTCTCTGCTGATGTCTCTAAAACAAACTTAATTTAATGGTGCAACAACAAAAACAACCAATTAGTTGTAACTGGTTTTACAAAATGTTTATAAGACTATAGACCTAAATTTTTGTGAACTGCTAGTTTAAAAAAATATACTACCCTCGAGAGTCTGCCGTAGTCACTCTTAATTTTGATTCAAAATTGTTACACTGACGGTGAACGTTTTAGGATTCAATATTGGAATGTCCTTTGGAATTTGAATTTGAGCAATGGATGAAATATTTATGGTCGATCAGTATGCAGTAGTGACTTAAAGATAAGTTGAATGAGTGAATGTACACTATGTCAAGATTTGAGAATGACACAGGTTTACAGAATGTCAATGGAACAAGTGGAAATGGAATTATAGACAAGAAGTTTAAGTTAAGGTATTGAGTTGTTGATCATGATGAAGGCTGTTGGATTTGGTCAGATACAAAAAATGCAATGAAATATTTCTTTTCATTTTTTTGACTTTTTTTGACTTTCTAAAAATAAATTTCACGGTTCTTGCTTCTTGATGGAGAAGAACTACCTGAGCAGTACCATGAAAAAGACGATGCTGAGCTGTGTGTGACATTTAATTTTGTATAGCAAGTCTGCTTTGTGCTTTGTGTGGGGTTAATTGGTCTTCAAAAATGCGCTTTGTGTTCCCTTCTTACTCCCCCACAATCCATCTTTTCTTGTAGAAAAAAAGTACCCATCAAAACTTATACACCACTGCCAAATACAGTCTGAGACCATTTGCAATCTGTCAAGTCTTGTTTAGAGGAATACCATTGCCATTTCAATTTTTGCGACCAAAACTAACCAAAAGAAAGATCCTGCAGACGACACACCAACCATATTCACTTTGGTGAATTGTCTTGTATTCTGGTGCATAAAAAAATAATCAAAAGTCGCAACACCGAAAAAAAAGAATCATTTGCAGCATACTCATTTCTACTACTAAACTGCCAGTTAATTAATGTGTCACGTTGACGTTTGCTACACGCAAATTGATATAGAGAAATTGTAAAAATTATACAATAATTTAGTTATTCTCTGGTCAGATTGCATTTGACACAATTGCCTTACTCCTCTCTCTCTCATACATTGCGTTTTATGATGTGACTTTTGTCTGTGCGAAAGTGCAAGGGATTTTGAACCATTTGTTGAATTAACAAGACGTCTTCGTCTAACAATTGTACTACACAATTACTGAAAAAAGCTATTGGATCTTTCTTCATCATAAGCACACGGAGGACGAATTTCTTACAGCCTTTGTTGCACGTCGTTGCACTTGACCCCATTTCCCTTTGTAACGTTTGTTCCATACTTTTCTTGATGAAGATACACACACATACTTACTAATTAAATTAGGAGATGGACCATATTTATGAATCGAACTAATGATTGAGGGTATGCTGATAGATCCATCCCATCCCCCAAACCGCCCCTACTTTACATACATTACAGCCTGTAACATTTAAATATTCCTATAAAAAAAAGTGGTATAAGATTGCGAATAAACATAAAAAAAATCCGCATGTATGCAACTATCTATCTATCAACGGAGCATGTATGCAACGAGGTGCTATGTATGTAGTGAAATAATTTGTAATGAAGCAGTCAGTGATAACGATTGATTCTTTGAATTGATTGATAGTGATATTAATTACTAAAAGTAAACTAATAAATTAAGGAAAAATCCTAACTTATAATAACCAAAACTAGTAAAATAAAAACATAGTTTATTTTACTAGTCACCGAGTTCTTTACACGAAGTATGTCGAGTATCCATTAAAATATATAAGCGAATAATTCATAATTTAGTAAAATCTTAACTCATTCTTTAGTTGACTATGACTATATAGATGTAAAGACCAATCGATTATATAAGAAGTTGGCTGTCGTCGTGTCGAGTGCGTGTGAATGGGAATGCAAGAAACAATAATTGTGCTCTTCATACATCGCATAAAAGTTATACTGCTCATAATTAAGCATAATTGATAACGTTTTTTGTAACTAAAAATGCTATTATTCTTTTCCTTTGTTCCTTGTTCTTGTTGAGTGAGAGTCTGGAAGAAACACAGGCTTTAAGTACTGTCGTCGTCGTCATCAACTTGATTTTTGTAGCATTTATCTCTAAATATCTGAAGTAGTCTTTATAAAAAAAATTGACTGATTTATTAGAATGTTTTATAATCGATAATATCCTTCCTGAACTCTACGTCTCTTCTACACCGGCAAATCAGAAAGTTTTTAAGTTGTAAATAAATATAGCGTACCAATGTTCTCCCAGTTTTCAGAAGCGTCATACCCACAAGTTCAAAATGTGTTATCCCATTTCATCTCCTGTCCCTTAAGGGATCCCTGTTTAAAAACAAAAATGTTTTTATATGAGACGCTTTTGATCCTCCAATCCATATCCCTCCAATGGAAACTTTTTGATCCCAAAAGGTGCTACGCTGGTTTAGTCGGTTAATTAATGCTGTCTACTATGAAGTTACATTTAATTTCTACAATGACTTCATGTCGTCCTCGTTGTAATATAAGTTATATATGTACAATACATTAGGTAGTTGATAAGAAGAAGGAAGGGGGTGGATGAAGATCAGTATCATGAATATGATCGGCACTGCCATAACCCGTGCGTATAATCAATTAGCTAAAAAAAATTAGTTATTATTAAAGATTTTCGAAGAACGTTTCATTTATTTAAGAGTATAGGGTAGAGAAATATCGCCACACACACACGTAGAATATAAATCACGCGTTTCCATAATGTATTCTACTATATAAAAGTACTTGGGGAAATGTGCGACGTTCGGTTACAACAACTATTTATACTGACTTTAAGTTGTTATTATTTTTGTGTATTATTATTTATGAATCGTTTATAGAAAAGGAACGTTTATTGTTTACGGTTCTACACACTTTACTTTCTTTTCCGTTCATAATAGTCCAGCTACGATGATAGGTATGTTCTGGATAAACCAAAGTACCCAGTAAGCGTCTATATAGAGTTAACAATTTATTGTTTAAACCAAAATTTAGTAAGTACATACATAAATACCAATTTACACTACTTATACATACATCACATTGCGTTATAAATTGTCAGTATATTATAAAGAAATGGAGAAAGAATGATGATCATGTGACAATTTGTTATAATTAATAATGCTGCGAATAAATGAGTGAAAATGAAGTTCATTGTCATTATTGACCAGCATACAAACTAAACCTTCATAGAATTAAAAAATCATCGCACTTTGTCTTAGACATTGCAACCTTGAACCATAGAACGTTCCTATAAGACTTTCTCTTAAACAAGTTGAATGACTTCAAGTCAGGTAGAGTCAACAACAAAAATATTACAATCGTAGGGTCAAAATGAGTTTTGTCGCAGATGTGAAAAATATTATCAACCAAGCACAAAATTTCATTAGCTACTTGGTCATTTCTGTAAAGCATTGACTTTGAATGTAATGAGGAAAGGTGGTTTAGAAAGTAAATCAAAGGTTGAATGTGGGATGGGAAAATGGTAGCAAAAGTGTCCCCCATCTTCTCCCTCAACTGTGTCTGGAAGTCTGAGCTAAACTTCAAAATCCTCTTCCTCATCCCCACGTCATGGACATAGTCAAGGTATCTGGACTTTAGGAAGTCGACAGCGGTCAAGTAATTCTCAGGTTGATGGTCACACAAGGGGATGAGAGGAGACGGTGACGATGAGATGGCGACGTCATCGCCTTCTTTATGGAAACATCCAAGAAGGGCCTCATCAAGATGTGAGGGACTGGCTTTTGTGATCAGGAGCGGAATTACAGTCTTATTAAGGTCCAGAAGTCCTAGTGGGAAACAAACAAACATTCAATTACAAGTTCACTTTTATGACCTTTACACTCACCATTGGTATACAACTCCCACACCCTGTCCATGAATCGCTTAGTTTCTTCCGAATACTGCGCCTGACTGTTGTCACTGTGTCCACTTGTCACACGGGTAATTATCTGTTCTAAAACGTTCAAATACTGGGGCCAACCGGGCATCAAGGGTGGAGTCGATGTTCTGCCATCTGAAAACAAAGTGGTCACTACATGACAGAATACGTGCTTCATAAATAGATACATACGGGTGATGGACACTTCCTTGGCCAAAATGGACAGTAGAATGTTTCCCAATCCGACCAATTGTGAAGCTTCCAAAGTTGTCGATAAGGACTTGTACATGCTAAACACCACCTGCGCCACCGGCATGGCTCGAAACCACGGATTGTTCTTCTGTCGTCCTTCATTTTGTCGGATCTTCAAAATCTTCTCAAATAATGATTTAGAATCAGAAGAAGACTGTTCTTCTTCTTGTTCCTCCATCGTCTCAATTAAAATTTAAGAAAAGAACTTTTTTTTCTTTTCTCAAGACAAATAAATTCGTGTCTTCCTCCCCGCCCAACTTTTTGAGCTACACCTACTGAGTCTTTGTTTCCTCGTCTCAATCTCACGCATAAAACCACATTCATGCATTTTCAATTTTGTTAAAAGTCCAAGACATTTTTATTCCAAGGATTTAAAATCATAAAAGAGGTAAAACAAATATTCTACTCAACTATTCTACTAAAAACTATGCTACATGTCATTCATCCATGTCCTACAAAACCGGGAAGTACAACCTGCAAAGTAATACTCATCTACATTTAAAAGAACGAGAAAATATTCGCATTTTTGCAAAAGCCTTGTCTGTTAAAAACTAAAACACGTCTCATCATCTACAAGCTGTCAAGTTCCCTGTCCTCTACGATGTCAGTCATTTGACTGACTGAGGATTGTGTGGACAAAAGTCTTCGGAGGGAAGGTCGCTTGCTGCTGTCGTGGTTTGGAAGTCTGGAACCCCCGTTCAATCCAGTAGGAAGGGGGCCATTGGAGTTGTTTGTGGTGGGGTAAATGTCCACCATTGTGGCACTCCCGTTAGCCCCGGACACGACTTTGTTTTGGTACGCACCACCGAGATGATTCCTCGACTTACGGAATCCATTACAGAACACAATAGCCTATATGTATTCAAGGAACAGTCAAATGTCATAGGTTTTAAGTTAGTATCCTTCCTACCGAAACTAGTGCCCCAACCGTCCCTGTGACTGCTCCAGCCATTACGTCAAATGGATGATGCCTTCGATCGGAAACTCGTGACACGGAGCAAAAGACAGCAAAGCCAAACCAGCAAATATGTAACCAAAGAAGAAACATCATCCCTACAACTTTCTTATTGATCCTTCGTTGCTGATAAATCTGGAATTTCCAACAAAGAATGTACACGTTAGGATAACGAAGGACGTTCTCAAGTTCATTTGCCATGTTTTCGATAATCGCTCTGCATAGCTTACCCCCATGAACACTGCAGCGTAAAAACTCAAAGCAGCGTGGCTGGACGGGAAGGACTTCTTGGCATCCGCAAGTTTCCATTTTGTCAGCGTCGAGTTGCTGCAGTCGTAATCGTACAACCACCTGGAAATAATCAAAGACAGATTTTGTCAAGAATCTTGAAAGAATGCAGCAGTAGTGGAGAAAGCAAAAGAATGTTGTTCCTTATCAATTTTTTTTCGCGTTGTTGTGTATCAACTCACCCCATTTTGCAGGAATCCTTGCTGTAAACTGGTTTACCTGTGTGGAAAAAGAATGTCTTTATCCCACTTTTCTCTTTTCTGTTTTACTTATCTTATTACTTACATGAGTCGAGCCAGTGGGGTCTAGGATAATTTAAAGTCGTCTTCGCTATGTCTGCCAGAAGGATGACAAGTGCTAACACGCAGATGTAGTCCTGAAAGAGAAGAGTCACAAATGGGGTGCTTTGAGACAGTATAATTCTTGTATACCTTGAACCATCTGAATGCTCGAAACACTGTTCGTTTCCACCGACTAGATTCATTTACATTGATGGTGTACGGATTATCTTTGTTGCAAAACCATTCCACCACGATAATCTATAAAATGCAGGAAAGTCAGTTTCAGAGTTTGACTCATGGGCATAAGAATTTAATTTTCTTACTTGAATTAAGGGAACTAGCATAGTGGAAATAAGTAGCTTGGAGGTGCTGATGGTGTCTCCTTTGTACACATGAGAAATTGATGGTTCCACGATTCCAGTGCTGTCGCATCTCAAAGGAGGTGTTTGAGACTTGAGGAGGTTCAACAAAAATACTGCCAACGCAAGGAAAACTGAAAGAAGAGAAAGCGAGATTTACTTTCACCATTTTTGCATAGAGCTCATAGTATGCATCGCATGCGGTTTTTAGGCACTATCTCATGTGTTTAGGGTTAAAAAGTATGAGTTGGTTTGTACCAGCTAACGAGTTGTGAGTTGATTTGACAGTTACAGGAAAGGATTGTTTAGACCAATTGTCCTTATACTTAGCCCCACTCAAGGTCTTACACAAGCGATTTCGTATTATGGAGACAAAGGCAGATAGATAGTTAGGAGGGAATTGTTATGTTGACAGTTATGCCACATTTTTAATTTTCAATCCAACTTGTGCTACTCCTGGAAGTGTAGACACTTGGTTTGGTTTTGCTAGTGATGCATTTTCCTGAAGGGCATTTATGTAATTCAATTCTACTGCTGACAAAAATTCTACTATTTTGCGAAAAAAATTGCTTATAATTTAAAATTGAGCGTAAAAGAAGTTAACCTTGGAGCAATGGTTCTGTTTACAACGATTTTCATGAGCAAAATTACCAACCTGAGAAGATGTACTACAAAATAACTTACATACTACGGATAAAGGTTAATAGACTTACGGGCTAGGAGCAGAACTCCATTACACAAAAGTTTGATGTACTTCGGATGCAGGCCCATGTTCGCACTAACAAATAGTTACCAATTGGGTCCAATTAGTTGTATTAGTTTGAGACATGATGTTTCCATTTCCCACTACTACACACTACGCAGAACAACAACAATAATACATAGGGTGTCTTCTCTGGTTCTGGATCATTATATTCTTGTCGTTTGAAGAGAATTTTTCACCATTTGGCATTTGCGGTTTTTTATCTACAAACTTTTTGTTTGTATTTGAAATAATATCTGCTGTAATCTTCTGCCGGATAGATAATTTCCAAATATCCAGATGCTGATTGTCTCGTCTCTCAGTTTAAAATGCTTTTCAATTCGGTTCCACCACCACCAACAACGCTGCAGTTTGCACTTTAAATCGCAAAGTGTTGTTGTGACTGTTCATTCCACTCCAAGGCGTTGCACACTATAGCCTGCGGGACAAGAGATCAGATTTGCACTGTTAGTCTTTTTTTGCATGAATGTTAGCCATACCTAATTCTATTACAATGCAATAAATATCAGTAATTTATGGCATGATAGACAAAACATATTATTGTGACCCCTGTTACTCTTGATGAAGCTTTGATAGTTTCGCCTTTCATGCATAAAGTTCTGTGCACTTGTCGCAACCCAACGATCTGATCTCACGGAGAAAGGAGGAAGCACTGACGTACAAACGTCAAAGTAAATCTGAACCTAGGAACAACGGAACAAGCAGGGAATCTATTTTCTCATCAACCAAAAAAAGCGAGACATTATTATTACCCTACACGTCAATGAAGAGTGTGATGATGATGTATAATCCATAACTTACTTTCACACTTCTTCTTTTGATAGCCAGCATGGCATGACTTGTCCAAGCCTGAGACTTTTTTGTATACAATGGAGTAACGGATTACACTTGATTGTTGATAATAAAATGGGGAAACAAAGTTAAGGAGGGAGGATGATTGCATGACGCAAAGAAGAAGAAGAAAAGTTTTAAGCAGATGTGTCGAATGAATCTGTTAGGGCATAAGGGTTGGATGAAGAAAGAAGAAAGAGTTGTTGAAGATGGGATGGAATGATGAGGAAGAAGGTTTAAGAGAAGAGAAAGAACTTTGCCATGATCTTAGATTGAGAGAGAGAGAAGTTGAAAAATAGGAGACTTATCATCATTCAACACTTTTTTCTTCTATTTTGAGAGGGGTTTCAATAAATCAAAGAAATGATCTTTCAATAACTCCTTCACTCTGCTGTATAGCTTCGTGATTTATTGTTGAGATTTCATTCAATTGTATAGTCAAGTAAAAAAGCACTAAGAAGTGGGTGGAAGTTGGAAAAGGGTTCTTTACAATTTGATAAAATGTTTTTTTCTCTCTCATTCCAGATTTACAAAGGCGTTTGAGGAAATAATACGCTCTGACATTTAGAAGGCTTTGAAAGGAATTATTCTTAAAGAACAACTTTTGTGTGGAGGAGTGGAATTTTTTAAGGATTCTACTAGTGAAAGGTCAAAGTGGCAGCCTTTTTATTCGGATAAGCATCAAAAGAAAAACTGTGGAGGTGGACTCTTGAAAATTGGAAAAATCTGAATGGTTGGTTTAATTATTATTATTATCCATATCAAATGGAAGAACATTGTTTTTTTAATACGGGCTCTTTTGTGCTGACTTTACGTTACTTGCTTTTTTGTCCATCTATTTTCATTACAAGTCAGTGAGATGAGATTGAAAGAAGGGAAACGGCTCCAAGCAGTCTCTTCAAAACGATTTAACGCCGATGTGCCAGCAGGCAACTCGACTTTGTCTATCATCATAAAAAAGGAGACTCTGGTTTGTCTATCGTGGTTTGGTTCTCCTTTTTTCCCTCTGGCTTTTCATATTTTCCAGGGACTTTTGTGAACCCATATAATAATGTTCTGGATGGAAATGGAAGCGACAGTTTTACTATGCAAAGAACAGACTTAAATAAGGCTCTTGAAGATGCTGACACCTTCATCTTTTTCAAGTTCAAGGAAGGAATAAATATGGATTTAGGTTGACACAAACTGATTCAAAATTGGAAAGAGTTACTACTATCAAGCAGATTTGATGCTCCTCCAGCGGTTGTTAGAAACCTCTTTAATAGGGATTTTATAGTCGTAATAAAAATTTTGGTGAAATTAACAGTTTATCATCACAAGCCATCAATTCGTACAACCACTTGTCGTAGATGAAAATCATATAATATCAACTTTGCAAAGGGCTTTGATGAAAGACTCTATCCGTCGCAAGGTTCCCCTCATGGCGAAATTCCTTGTGGTTTCTTATTAAGTTTACTTTCTCTGTGGTTTCTTGACTTGTGTGTGCGTGGATAGAGAAAATTGCACCACCTTTTAATTGCGAAAACTTTCACGTTTTTGCTGCACAAGAAGAAGCGGATGAAAGCACTAATCACATTATGGCATGTGAGTAAACAAGAAAGCGAAACTGGAGTGCAAGGTCACCAAGTTTTATTACAGGAAATCAAACTACAGAGGCTATGAGGTGTCTACTACCTGAGTTGTAAGTGAGGTATTTAGCTTATCTCTCCCTCTAATCGCACTTGTTCTAAAGAAAAAAATGCAAACTTTGCACAATTTCCAATCCAATCCAAGCAACCACAACAGAAAGAGCTTCAGGCAACAACGGAGAGAGAAAGCAACATGTGCTTTCCCCTTCGTTTCCCTCATTTTCAACATTCATAACTTCAAGATTCAAGCTCCAATGTTTCTTAGCTCGCTAAGACTTGAGGACTTTCTTGCACAAGGCCACCACATCATAATTAGTCCATTATATACGCTACGGCCTCTGCACTGCAGATTACGGTTATCATGTTATGTTATAGGAAACATGTGCCCTATGGATATTATGTTTGCTAACAAACCTCAGTTTGTTTGTGTGAGGGTGACAGAAAGCTTAATTGGTTTCACATTTTTTTTAGATTTCATAACTGCCTTGCCACACACATGCATGTGTGTAAAATCTTAACCTTGACTTTTCCAATATCGGCATGGACCCATACACTCTTTTTTTACTATCGTCTATTATGTAAGCAATTGCCCAAGAATGGTGATTATTCCAGTGGTGAGGTTATGGTTATGGTGTTTGGGATACGATGTTATTATGCCTAAAGTGATGATGAGGTTTATTTTAGTATCTTGTCTCAATTAAAATTCTCTCTAAAGAAATGATCTGCATGAGGAAAAAATGTTGATCAAAAAAGCATAGACGCTTATGCAAAGATAAAATACTACCTTATAATCTATATTTAACTTGTGATGATGGTACCATAAACAGAGCGGAACGTCCTGCTTTGGCTTCTTCTGCAATTGTACAACTTTCAAACTTTGTTCTTTCAATTTCCTGCCTTGGTTTCTTCAAACACCGAGAAATGGTGTGATTGTGATTGAGAAGTGGCGCAACTGGTGCTAAAATTTCCAGCACTTTTACGAAGGAAACAATAAAAAAAAAAGTTAACAAAAACTCCGAAATTAATGGACACACGTGGCACCACGCTCTCGTCCTTATATTCACAGTGTTGCTTGGAACAAAAAGAGTTGATCTGCCTCTGCCATTATACAATGGCTTAGCTAAAAGCTTCACACCGAAGTGAGCCCACAAGACTGTTCTTTACACTTGTTCCCTCAACTGCCACATTCAGACTAAAATCATCAAAGCTATTTACATTCTTTACATACATGCTGTCAGGCAGGATCAACAACTCCAGTCGGAGAGTAAAACATGAAAGAAAAGAACGCTATTTTACAACTGCCAGTCTCACTCAATTTTGAATACTCATCATGACTCGATCGTTCGCATTCTGGTCTCTATATTTCTATTATTCATCAAAAGGACTTCATAATCCAGTTCGTTTTAGAGTGAATGTTGACAATTAAAACCCACTGACTATTTATGCAATAACTTAACTGTTTAGCAGTGTGCTTTGCAAGAGAGGTAGAAAATATGAAGAATTCACTAGTCCCACTAGGGTATTGTAAAACGATGTTTTCATTGCCTTTTTTGTCGCCATCAATTTGTTGTAATGAAAATAAGTGAGAGTATAGAAATATTTATTCTCTTAACTGCAAATTGATTACGCAAACAAAGAGTGGGAGTGGGTGGGTGGGTGGTGGGATTTGGATGTGGTGTTGGATTTGTGTTATTTTAGATGTTTGACTTGAATATCTTACTCCAGATTGTTGTGCAACCCATGAATCTTAATCAAGGAAAAGTCACACATGAGTCTGCTTCCATTAACTTAACCCTTCTTTTCTGAGAAACAGAATTCTATAAACTCAAACAGAAAGGCTATAACGCCTACACAAAGGAATTTATTTGGTTTGTACTGGCCTAAAGGTCACTTAGCTAAGCAAACTCAAATGCTTCCTTAAATCGGATCTGAAGATGCTCTAGGTATTCTCATTGTGCCCCACACTTCGGTCTCTCCTCTCGCCCAACACCAATTTTAATTACTGCGATGACGTTGATTAGTTTTATAATGATTCTCACACATCATCGTCAACACAATAATCAAAGTGTGACGTGTCGTACTTTCTATCCCTGTGATGTGACGCGTGACTGGACTATGTTTGGTTTCATATAGTATTTTTTCCTAAACGAAGTGGAATGGATGGACGGCGACATCATCACTTTGGCTCAAAGTCATTAGGTTGAAGAAAATTGAAATGATGCCACCAAGTGCAGTAATAAATAGAGGTCCAATAATAGCAACAGATGCATCTCACACCCCTACTCCTTTTCAAACAAAATAATGTTAGAAAAGTGTGAAGAGTCGTAATCAATCTCAGCTCACTGAGCTAACAAAAAGCTTCATTTGTCATCCGTTTCCGTGATCCACCCCTTTCCCCCTTATCTCTTCTCTTCTGGTTAAACCTCTTTCCACTTTCACTCTTTGAAAAAAAGACATTTCTTCCTTCGTTTTATGCATTTCATTAGGAGGGTAATGACAGCAACAGCGGTTCAACCAAACAACCAGTGAACGATAATCACTAATGAGGAATGCAAATGACAGAAATTCACAACTCGTTCAATTACATTGGAATATATTATGGGAAGCAATCAATCATGACTATTCGACTGGAATGTTTTCGGTTTAAAAATGAAAAACTTTAATCGTTCCCGTTTTATTGAACAAAAGAATGGGTCTAATATTCTATTCACGTACTTTACTACCATCACTTTCACCGCCTTCACCTTTATAATTACTGTAGTTATGCTGGGTAGACTTGTCTTCTTTTTCCTTTTCATTTGTGACAACTTTCTCTGTAGTATGATCTTCCACCTCTTGATTTCTATTGTTTCTGTGATTCGTCAGTGCCTTCAAAGCATTCTGCAAACTGAATGCTGTGTAATTATTCACTTGACTTGAAATGAATGGTTCATCTGCATCTATGCTGGGGGAATGTGTGACTTTGTGATTATTTTTATTATTGTGGGTGTATGACTTCGTATCTTCTTTTCCCTTGCCGGAGGAGGTTTGATGGGCATGAGGATAGGGATTTAAACGAAATGTTGCTCCTTCCGACCCGGGCTTCTTCGGGTCGTGTGTAGATGGGTCAGGGGGTTTGTAAATTAATTCCAGAGGAAAACGAATCTCGCCATTGTCTTCGGGAGTTGGGTGTGTCCCACCCTCCTCATGTTCTTCATGATGATGTGATTTCTCGCCATAATGAGGGGAATAAGAATCGTCAAACAACTCCTCGTAGACGCTACTGTCGGGGTGGTATTCTTCTGCCTCAACTGTCTCTCCTGAAGGCCTTTTCATTGAAGACTCTGGCGAAGAGGAGTGATAATTATATGGTTGCGTATTCGGTTGATGAGATTTGTATCCTAAAATATAGACCAAGGCAAATTGTCAGTTACAATGCATGTAAAAAAGTGAAAGCTGTGACTTACCATTTTCAGACGGCACATGAACAATGGGTTTATATTCTATCACGATCGGTTTTGAGTGATCTGATGGAGGCGAATGTAGGTGACGATTGTTGTAGTTGGGTACAGGAGGGGAGTGGTTTGCAGGGTGCTTCTTAACTGCAGGACGAGAATGTGGAGCAGGAGTGGGACTGGGTCCGTGATAACCTGAACTATGGTAGTCAGAGTGGGAGTGATCCATTTCTCGTGAGGGTGTGGGTTTGTACGGGATCATATAGCTTTGAGGTTCTGATTCTGGGTGATGATACTGTTGTGTATGACTTTGAGAGGTCGAATGGGGGTGAGGGCTATGGGTTTCATAATGTGATGATGGTGTAGGCTGTGGATGAGCATAGTGGTCATAATGAGACGATGATCCATACATACCATCGTGAGGGGAATAATTTGAGGCGTCTTCTTCTTTTTCATAGCCATAGTGAGAAGGGTACTGGTGTGGAGAAGGGACAGGGGAAGAAGGATATGGGATATACACAGGAACAGGAATGTATTGGGGCACCGATGGAACAACCGATGGAACAACTTCATAATCTCCAGCAGAAGAGCTCTGATAGCTATGATGATACGGCCGGACCTCTTCTTCTGTCTCGGAGTCACTTTCCTCTTCCTCCATTTCATACGAGTAGTAACACTTTCCCTTGTAGTAATGAGGACACTCGTCATGGTCAAGATACTCTGAATATGGGGCTGGAGTGGATGAGGGCTTGCAACCACCAGATGAACCTGAGCTGTAGCCATATTTGCAAGGCTTCTTACGTTTGTAACCACTTGAGGGAGGTTTTCTGTACCGCTTTGACCTATATTTTGGCTTAGGTTTAGGCTTTGGCTTGCTTGGGACACATGAACAGTCTTCTTCGTGGTCTTCTGGATACTCTTCATAGGAGTAAGAAGGACATTCGCATTCTAATTTAGGGTACTTTTTCTTTTTGGGCTTCTTCTTCTTCTTTATATAGAAGTAGTCGTACGTTGCCCCACCACCTTGACTGGAAGAAGAACTTGTGGACGTAGTTCCTGAAGCTGCTGTTGGTTTCACGAATGGGGAAGGAGCAGTGCCCATATACTGAAAATAATGAGGCAAAAATTGTTTTTAGCGATAACCAGATGGACATCATCATTTGTCTTACCATCCCAGGGGTGTAGGGACTCCCGTATGCAGCGTCATGAGAAGGATTCCCGTGACCTGAAACACAAAATCCATGAATGTAATGCCACTTTTGGCCATAAGAGAAAGACCACTATGTTCATTAATTACCACCAGGAACCTTTAAAAAATACCAGTAATGATAAATGTATTATGACAAAGTACCGTTGGAGCTCAATCAATGTACACATTTTCTTACAATTGGAAATAAAGCTGGATTAATATACCCACCATGGCCGTGTGCTCCTCCGAGATGAGGTGAGTCCCAGAATGGAAACTTCCAAGGCTGTTAAAAGTCATTTTGAGTAAACTGAAGGCTCTGCGCAATTCTTAAAGTCACCTAACCTTCATCAGAAATCTGTCTTCCGCTGGAGATTGATAATCATCGTCGGAGTAATAGCCATCGTCGGAGTCATAACCATAATCGGATCGTTTGAGGATTGGTGAAGGAAGAGTATGACTAGATTGTGTGACCCCTTGTGTAGCCCTCCTTTGTGAGTCTGGAAGACCGATCATTGTCCGGGGCAAGGTGATACTGGAAGACCCTAACTGTAAGTGACACGTGACGGCAGTCATGATGAGAAACAATTGCAGTGTCTGAAATACAGTACATAAGACATAATGAGTTTCGTTTCTCCTCTTGACAATTTGAAGGCCTTACCAATTCACCCATTCCCAAAAACAATTATTGAGGAAATATCAATACCATGCCCTCAGCAGGCATGGCCGGCCTGTGCAATTTTAAATGTCGTAAGCACAACACGACAGTCTCCTCATATCAAGGAATTCAATGTGTTTGATCGTTCAGTACCAAATAACAACTGTGTCCAGTTTTATAGGTCAACATCTTTGTTTCCGGTTGCAATTGGAAAATGACCCAGATTATGCTCTTACCTAGAAAAAGGTGAAGAAGAGAAGAGGCGTGATTCACCTTCACTCTTCTATAACAAAATGTAAATCCGCCTGCTTTCCCAAAAGCTTACCTGTCTATCCTTCTACAAGTGTCACAAATATTCGAATGGATGCCAGATTATGAAATTGCATAATGACTCTATTTTTACTTTTGTTTATGCATTATGAAAGATTATTCAATTTATACACAATAATGTAGAGTATAAATAGACAAATGCATTAGTATTTTTTATGAGAAGAGTGGGAGTGGCAGCTGGGGCGTGAATACGAATGATGTGGATGTTTGTCTTTGTTCTTGTGGTCATAATAACCTTCCTCTTCCTCTTCTTCTGAGGATGAGGTCTCCTCTTCCTCCTCGTCCTCCTCCTCCACGATGTAGTAATAATGCGCATTTACGGGAGGGGGTTTTTCAGTTGACGTGGATGAGGGCTGAGGGGGAGGAGAAGAGGGTGAAGCGGCTGGGGCCTGAGACGGCGAGGGAAGCGTGGGTTGTGTGTATGGCCAATAGGAATGAATTGGACGTATCTAATTAACCATTTTACCAATTATTACTTTACGGAAGTTGTAGTTGTAAATGCAATTGCCGTACGTACACATGCATGTCCTGGAAATAGTGTGTAGGGTCCGTACATATAAGGACACAAATGCGCATGAGCTAAATGTCACAAA
>JAQIWU010000862.1:0-20973 GCA_034696445.1 Isotomiella minor | reverse complement strand
AGGACATGCTTTTAGTTTAGTTTTTTGGTAAGTAAAATAATGACTTGTTGTGACTGTTCTGCCTGGAGCGGCTATCCCAACCGACCAAGAACGAGGGAGGCTGCTCGACGACGCGTCATCATGGGCGCTGGTGGTGGCGATGGAGTTCGAGGGATTTTCTCCCATGCGGTGTAAGCCACGCTGTCTGGGTGGACCTCCATTTCGTTCTTCTTGTACTCGTTCAACTCAAGTGCGACGGCCTTTTCCGCTTCTTCTCGCTCTTCTTTGGTCATGTTCTTCAGACTGTCCAGAAATGGTGTTACAATCGAACGATCCCACATTTCCACGAACTCGACCTGGACTTCATCGTTAATTCGCACACGCTATTAACAAAAACACAAGTGAGTGACCACATTTGGATGCCCATACAATTAGGAGGAAGAACCACTCACCTTCTTTTCAGTATTACGTCGGTGACCACCGCCGGGAGGGACGAGGATCCCCCTCAGCCCTGGGTTGGCCCACTGCCTTATGTTCGAAATGGTTTGACCCATGACTGAAAGTTAAAGCAAAGGGGGCATGATGAGTGGGTGTGTTATTATGGGGCCATGATGGCGTAAAAGCTCAAAGTGCAATGGCATCATCATTTGACGGACTAACCTGACTCTGACTTTGACGGATTGAGACTTGGACTTTAAAATTCTAGGAGAAAACTTAATTGCTACGTTCAAGTGACTTGGACTTTACGTTCTGTACAACTTATTGACACTAATTGAGGTTACGCGGACTTGCGAACTGACTTTTGACTAAAAGTTTGACCCGTCTGTCTGAAAGAATATCTAACTCAACTCAATTCAAGAATTGTTGTGTCTTTTTTTAAAATCTGTCGATGCATCAAGTGACGACCTTCTCAGATTTTTTTGTAACCATGGTGCAAATTCCATGTCGGATCGGATAGCTTCAAAACTAAAGCAAAGCGGTATGACGTAAGCATTTGGGAGAAGTGTTCTTTGCGAACAAAGTAGGTCGGCGTCGGCCAGTGGAGCATTGATAGTGATTCCATCAGTTCAGTTCATTCATCTACATCCATCTCAATTAAGTGTCTTTTCTTCAATCAGGCAGCATAGATAGCACTTTCCCTTAAATCAAGGCGGAGCAAGCACTTTCACTTTGCATCCATCCCACTAAATATAAGAAAAGGACATTATTGGAGCCATTAAAACGTTAATCCCTTTCATTTTTAATGGATACAAATTGACATTTTCTCCCATCTTTTCTTTTTCTTGCGGACTTTCTTCACACTCTCAGTCTGTTTGGAAGGCATTCATTGATTCGTTCACGCCAAATAAGGTTCAATAGCATATTAAAATTCCTTTGTTCCTTATGTGCATAACATAAACCATGAAACTAGAATATGTGGGCACCTGGTGGCCTGCAACTTGACTCTACAGGCTCATATGACTAAACTGGGTTAAGTTCTGACACTGTCTTTCGTCCAAAATACCTAGAATGTAGCAAATTAAGAGGGAAGGTCTTCTTCACAGAAGAAGTCTCATATGTCTGGACGGACGTATGTTTGCCCCAAAGATAATGGGTACCTATCTAAAAGGCTTGGAGGTTTCGACATGCCAAAGCTACAGAGAGAATCACTTTGGGGAGTAGATTGGTCTCAATGGCGTCATGCCATTTGTTTGTAGAAGGGCATAAAACAGAGCATCTTTCTCTATTACACCTTTTATTGCTCCTTTCCCTCGCCTTCCTTCTCCTCACAAGTCTCTTTTACATCTTCGAGAAACCGCACACAATGGCATGAACATCAGTATGTCTATACTTTATACTTTCTCTCCTCTATGAAAGAAGCCCAACTGAATCAAGCGTAGAATTTTTAAAGAGTAAACCCAAACTGTTTTCTCATGTTTTCATTGTTTTATTTTACACAATTTCAGATCGACTTGATCTTTGGACCATTAGTTCAACCGGATGCGACTGTCCTGGTGAAAGTTTGTTGGGAAGTGGTGGGTCCAAACAGTGCGCCTGTTGTGTCAAACCTGGAGGATGTCTTTGTTCATTTAGCCACAACAAATGTGCTCAATGTGGTTTGGAAAATGCTTGCCAACGATGTAAGTCAGAGGCCTACTGTATACACCTAAGTTTATTGATTTTAAGCTAAAATGTGTACATTTCTTCCATGATTATTATTACTGACTGATTGTTTTGTAATCAGCTCACGCTTTATTGGTTTGTTTTGTGTGTAATTGACTCCTCTACCGTTGAACTGCGTTGAGAGATTAGGTATTAACATACTTTTAGCCACCAGAACCGTAGGACACGGCAGCAGGTCCTTTCCTCGTAGCCGTGATCCACTCTTTCACTTGAGGGATGTTGAAAACGTTGTCTTTCAACTTCCTCAGTGTAGGGAATTCCATGAGACAGTCAGGATTTACCATTTCCTCAGCCACGTCAAAGAAATTTGCGAGACAGAGGTCGGCGTAGGTGAGGGTGGGACCCGCGATCCACTCTCCCCCCGATGCTTCAAGGAGTTCGGCAAATTTCCCAAAGTATTTTGGAAAGTGGGTTTCCAACAATTGTTTCCTCATCAAGGCTTTCTTTGCGATGCTGGGCTCTCGGTTGAAATCTCGAAAGACTGAAGAAGAAAAGAAAAGCAAATTTCAAAAGAGAAAGTCTGATATTGTCGGCTTTCAAATTCTCACCTGTATGACGAACAATGTCAGGGGTCTTGGTGGAAAAATTGGTGTTCTTGTACCCAGCACAGCCTAAATGAAAGGGAAATTAGTTGACTGACTTCATTTTTATCCTACAAAATTGAAAGTTACAAAGTCTTAGATCGTAAATGAGCTCCGTAGCCTCATCCGCTCGAGCCGCTTCTGTTTCATTTGATCCGTTGAATCCAAACATTTTTGCGACGTACCGCATGCAAGAGTGGACTTGGGTGATGACAAGGTCGTCCACGTACATGATTGGGAGTTGACCCACTTGGTCAGCAAAGCCTTCAACAATTGTGATAAGTGGTTAGCAAGTTACTTCGTTAGTTAATAATCCATCTTACGTCCTTTTCGCTCATCCCACTCATCCAAAGGGATCCTTTCATCTTCGAAAGGTTGTCCAGCGATTTGGAACATCCACCTTACCGGCTCTAGAATTTAGGCAGATAAAACGTTTTTAGCCAAGGGAAGACGGAAACAAATGCAGACCCTACCTGCCAATCCTCGAATGTCAAAGTAGACAAGCTTGAAGGTAGACATCTTTCACAACTTCGTTAACTGACTGACTGATTAATTTCCTTGAAGTATTTCCTCGGGGAAAATGAGATTTCTCTCAGTCAAACAGCGAAAGACAACAAGGCGAATCGAATGGACCACTGCTCAGGTATAAAGGACAAATATTTTGAAAGTGCATGGGCTTTTATATACCCTTGCCGTGTGTCTTTCACATGCCAAAAATAGACAAGTCAAAATATTTCGAAATAGTCAATTGGCCCAATGAACACTACTATAGTCATAAATCATGTCGCATTGGTACAGGATAACATATTATTACTTGTGGTATGTAGCTTTTTAGTCGCTATTTCAGTCTCTCGTTTGGGTTGCAATCACTCAAGCTTTTTTGTTAATTAATGTGTTGACCAACTCCATAGGAAGTAAGGAAAAGTATAGCATTTCATTTATTTGAAAGAAAGTGGGAAGGACAAGACACATGTCTAATTCGATATTCCAAGAGAAAGTGACATTGACCCAAGGTACAACTTAACTTGCTATTCAGAAAGGATCTCATTACAGCAATTTTCCATCCTTTTCCAACTCAATTTCTGTCAAATATCCTACTCCAACAAGTCAAGTCACATGCCTTCTTTTCTTTTTGGGTACAAAATTCGATTAGATTTTATTGCCCTCGAGACCATAGCCTGAGTAAGGAGAGGACAATTACAATGTAAGAGGCCGTAAGGAGTAAGGAGAAGGGGTAAATAGAGATGACATGAATGGAAACTCAAAAATAATTTCATATTTTATATGCAATATGCATTATTACATCATTTCACTTTTATTACATTGGGAATCTTTATGGCCATAATTTACGGCACACAATCCACTTCTTTTCTCTCTCATTTTCTTCAGCAGAGGCTTAGAATAGAAAAGAGAAAGCATTCATGGAAAGAAAGAAAACCTGCCTCTTATTTCCAACTTTCACCAGCCAAACCCTGCTACCTCTAAAAACTCAGGTATGGTTTTAGTAATCAGAAATTGACGAAGTGGAGAGGAGGAAAACCTCCGTGCCAACCGTTCTGTATTCATCTTTATATGAACATTGAACAAATCTCTTTTCTTCTTCTTCTTCTTCCTCTTCCTTATGTCCCATGTGTTGAAGGATGGGACAGTCCCTTCAAATATAATTTCCGGGAGGGTGATAAAGATGAGGTGAATTGGTTCTTCGCTTTCCTCCTTTTTTTTGAGTTATGCAAAAGGGCATACACGTATACCATATCTCGGGTAAGACAAGATGTGACAAGGAAGTGCCATCATCATCAGACATCCTTCTTTTTTTATTTGACCATAAGCCATAAGTACATGAGAGGAGGAAGAGGATTCTTTTTTCCTACAAAATGATTGAAGACTTCAAGAATTGAAAATTCATAGAATACACAGCAACAACGAAGTGGTTCTGTCTTCTTTCTTTACAAAACGTCACCTTCGACTTGCTTCATTCATTCTCAATTTTATGAAGACATCCATTCCCTTCACCACCACACACAAATCTGAAAAATCCCACTTCAAATCCTCCACTTTACTTTACATTATTCTTTATTATATCATATCTTGCTGAATGCATTGCGGATTGTCAACACATTTCCAATTCACAAAAGAAGACCAGTTCCCTTGCTCTTGTTAACGTCCATTTTTGTTGAGATTTTAATGAGAACCAAAGTAATGGCTTGAAACGAGGATGTTCCATTCATTTGGGTGGGGCATGTTGAGAAAATGAATGACAAAGGAATAAGAACTGCCCTTCCGCAAACGGTTACAGTGGCCATTACCCTTTTTGCCAATTTAATCAATGGCATATAGTGCATTCTCTAAATCTCATCCTGTTAGTTTTCGGCCATAATACAATTACACGTATAACGTGGCAAATATTCTCTCTGGTAGTAGGATAAGAGGGATGGAGGAGTCAAGAGGGTACTACTACAAAATGTGAACTAGAGCGATGACAAGTTTTCTTTTATGGAAAAGGGTATAGAACATATAAATAGAGAAATGTGAGAGAGAAAGAGAGATGAAATGAAATGACACCGGCATGTCCTGGATGTGGAAGTTGTGGTGACATGCCTTTGGTTAACTCAACTTAACTGGGACGTGTTATGGTGGATGGGAAGTGAAAATGGATGTGTGAATGTGGATATATAGATAGATTGGATGGGATGGGATGGGAAAGATGAGATGTGTTGAAATGTGAAGTGAAGTGATGACGAGACGAGTGAAAGTGTGAGAGAGGAGAAAGTTTGGATAGGATTGGATTGGATTGAGCTGAGGCTAAAAGAAAGAAATGAAATGATAGAAGAAGTGGAGAGAACGTCATTTCTCAACTTTCACCCTGTGAAAAGTCGTGTGCAATTTACAGCCTTCACAATCCGAAATCCTCGTCCTAAACACTATATCCTCCTCCAGAAGACTTTTTTGTGTGTGGTGAAAGTTATGATTAGATTGAATTGGTTTGTTCTGTCTAGTCTATATATATTTTCACACACACACACGTTCTGTCAGCCATGACATACATGACTCCTAGATACTTCTTTCAAAGTGAGTCAAGTCAAGTTGGGTAAATAAAATGTATAAAGTCAGACCTGCCACACTTTTCCTACGGAAAGGGAAGGCTGTCAAACTGATCCAAACTTTTCCAATGCATTTTTTAATCTCGTATGAAATTATTTTATGTTGTGTGCAGTTTGTAACGTGACACTTTCATCCAAGACTATTGCCGCACGATCTGGACTCTCTTGGGCTCAGATAAAGTCCCCAGAATTGGATGGACCGACGTCTTGTTGGTGGAGACTCCACTCAGCCCCAGGACAAAGGATTGAAGTTCAGATACATAGAATCATATCCGTCGGTCATTATAACAATAATACGCTTGCGTAAGCTGCAGTTAAATAGTTTTTAGGGGTTCTTCCTTAATTGAGGGATCTAATATCTGCAGGTGCTCAGGAGGCTTGTTGCAGTTTTCTGATGGAGACATCTCCATCCCGATTCGACAGGCGGTTCAGATGTGTGCTCAAAACTCAAGATATTCCCCTCCAATTGTGATGTTTGGTGATCAGGGTACGGCCACTTTGCTAGTGAGGTAATTGTCCACAAGCTTCTTCTTACCATTCAGAAGAGAGAAACTGAAGTCTAGGAAGTCTCAATTGTAAAGGGGTCCTTTAGAAGGAGGAGAAGTTTTAAGATATGAGTTGTTAGTGGCCCACCAGAGGAGAATTAAGGTTGACACGGCTCATGAACTTTCTTGGGATCCTACGATGCAAAAGGGGAAAAAAAGTTTTTTTTGCTACAAAAAGAAAGTAGAGTAGAGTATCCGCGATTTTCCCCCCTCTGACTCTTTATTCCAACCATATATAACGAACTTCCTTTGTGTAGAAGACTAAAATACAGCTAGTAACTCTTACTCCTAAAAGTGAAAGTTGACCAAAATGTACCTACCTGGAAAAGTTACTTTTTTGCTACAAAAAAAATTACAAGTTTTAGAGAAACAATAGGCAACTTAACTCTTGGCCATTGGAGAGGTCATGCTAAAAATAAAAATCGACCCTCTTTAATGCCTAATTGATGATTTCTTTGCAAAAAAATCTCAACCTGAAGGACGGATTCCACTGCCAAAGGATCCATGCTTTTGGCGTATGTCAGTTTCTCATCTGCGGATGACCCAGGGGTAGGATACTTTGGCAAAGGAGGGAGACGGCTTCATTCTTCATCCGGTGAGTAATTGATTAGAAAAGTAGTCGTTTTAATTATTTTAGTTAGACTATTAAATTGTCGAATGTTGACTGACCGAATGACCGTAATAAAATTATTACATGACCTTTGCTTTATAGGTTGTGACTGGGTGTATGACGCTTGTTACGGTCAAGAATGCGTCCTCACGTCCCCCGGCTTCCCCGGCCTCTTCCCTCCGAGTCGAAGATGTCGATATTTTCTTACCGCAAATGCCACTACGGATAAAATAAGGCTCCGCTTCACCTCCGTCAGTTTGCCACCCAAAAGGTAATATAATACGTTGTCTGAGCAACGAGGGCGTCTAAACTGTGACTCAAATTTAAGGAAAATGGATGCAATTGAGATTTAAATGATTGTCAAAAGTTGAGAAAAAAGTACAATTCTAGAACTGAAAATGCTTATGAGGGTAAAAATCATGCTGAATAGGCTTTTAAAAAACTTCTCATTTCATTCATTCATTCCTAACTGAAAGTGACAGTCTAGACTTTGTTGAGGTAAATGATGATGTGACACTTGCTTTCACTCTTGTCATTTTCCCCCTGCAGTTTGTGTTCAACCCATCACATAGCAATTTGGAGGAGGGACGTGTTCAATTTACAAAATTGGCCAGGTCCTTGGAAGAAATTGTGTGGGAAGGCGGAAAATGGAGACACTGAAGAAGAAAATACCTCCTCCTCAATCCTCTCCGGCACCACCTCACCCTTGTCCCTTGAGATTGATGGACCGGTGGCAGCCATTGAGTTCAAGTCCGGGCTCACAGTGCCCCCTTACATCTACACGGGGTTTAGGGTGGCTGTCCAGTTTTTAAGCAATGATGCCAAGTCTAAGACTAAGCCTATCGTCAATGCGAATACGACGACGACGACGGGTCCTTCAAATAGTCGTAGTAGGGGTAGGTCTCACCCTCATCAGGACACACAGAAACATCAACATCATCATCCACGTCCACACTCCCACCAGAGGCAAGGGTCCCACGCTGTTGACCAGAGTAGTGAGGAGGAGGAGGAGGACTATGACGAAGAGGAGGATGAAGAGGAAGATGAGGAGGATGAACCTGTTAAAAGTAGAGTTCACTCTGCCACCCCTGGTTTTGAGACACGAGGGAACGTCGTCCAGTCCATTACTTGTGGCCACATCTTTGACGCCGGGTTCGTCCGGGGAAGTGTCTTCCGTCTCATAATCCCCCGAGATAGCGTGCCTAAATTCCGACCCCCAGGTCTAAACCCTAACAACCCCCATTACCACCAACACGGGGGAGTGAGTGTCGATGGGAATTTTTTCAACTGTCACCTGGAATTTGTGGGGAAGGCTATGGACATTGTCCAACTCGCCTTGTTCAATTACCGTCTCAGGTATATGGTTTTATTTTACTGTGCTGCTGATACCTGATCTTTCACATTTCACATTTCAGAGGTCCGGGTTGTTCGTCATACATCCGTCTGTACGACATAACTCTGCCACCACCAGCGACAGACGGTGGTAGTGGAGTCTACAAGAACGGGTCAAACCCAAGTGGAAATCAGACAGAGGCCTATCGAGCGTTGGGTAAATTATGTGGACCATCTGGGAACCATCTCAAGCGATTCACATCATCACACAGTCGAATGACTGTTGTCGTCTCACTCTTTCTCCCTTCACCTCACGCCTCTTCTTCGTCTTCATCTTCTCATCACCATCACCAACATCCTCCTCATCCCCAAGACACCCAGACCTCATCTTCTTCTTCTTCTCTCCTCGCCGCGGAATTCCTTGACGGAGTTTTCCGGTTTCATGATGGTAAGGATAGAGAGAGAGAGACAGAGAGATTAGACCATGCTCTATGGTTTGCTTTTGCTTTGCTTGTAAAAACTTTCTCTTTGGGGACCCCTTCTTTTCATAGAGATGAAATCGCATTCCTCTTTTTTGTGTATGTATCCTGTCTCCTCTCTAGTCTTTGAATCTGATATAAATTCTAAAACTCAACAGCAACCATATTATTGTACAATTCATTCCTTCTTTCATCCTTGTTTCTGAATTGGAATGTAACAAACCTACCCTGAATATAAAGTTAGAAGAAATGCCTTCTCAGAGATACAAATTCAAGTGAGAAAATGTGACACAAGATAAAGTGTGTGGAGGTCTAGATTTGAATGTGATAAAAAACATGGAAGATGTATAAAAGAGAGAGAACTTCCATGACCTCGTAACCTACTCTGGCCCTCTGTAAAGTAGTGACGCACTAAAGAATAGGAAGGTCGTGGAAGTCAAGTGGAATTCCTCTATGAAGCTGGAATTTATATGGTTTGTGCTCACGTAGCTGTTTTACGAGGAACAACGGGGTTCTACTTACTGACTGTAGTCAAGACATATACTTTTGGCATTCATTACTCTTCCTTCCCTCTGGATCCTCCTTCTTCTCCTACCGCATGAAAATGAAGGAGGCATACCAATTTGCCTAAAGAGACTCGGCTCAACTACGTTGTTATTAATTTGATTTTTTTGTCTTTGCAGAGTCAATCGAAGGCACAGTGAAACCTATGTCAAGCTGTGAGGTTGTGTACTACGGTGTGACGAGTCCACCTTCCGGGTCAATTCTTGGCCCTCCAAATTCCCCCCTCCTCCGCCTCTCATCCTTCCCCCTCGTGTGTGCCTACTCCTTCTTCCCAGGGGCCTCGCAAACCATTTCTCTCACGCTTACGAAGGCAGGGCAGGAGACGTCCTCCTCTGCCCTCCCTGGGTCGAAGAAGTACTGTCGAAGCTACTGCGGACCCTCGGGGTGTGCCTGTGACTCCAAATATGCTGCACTCAAGGACATTGATCATCTTCTCATCGTGGATGGGGGATCCACGCCCATTAGCTGCTTGTGCGGATACTTTCCTGTGAGTGAATGTCAGTATTTTCTTTTGCATGCTTTGTCAAAGTTGAATGCATAACACTGTCTCACCTTTCCCCATTCTGGTACACAATCATTCAATGAAGTAAGATCGGTGAGTTTTGGTGACAAAGGAAAGGAACCTTTAATAAAATGTATTTAGGTAGTTACAATTTAATTGAATTATGCAGGATGCATCTAATGTGTATGTATATCTTATCGAAAACATGGCATTTGGTAACACACAACACGTGCATATTTTTTTCAATCGATTCATCGAGTGTTTAGTTTACTAGCCCTTTTAAGCATCAATTTGTCTTGCCATGGTAACTAATCGCTCATCCATCATGAATACCTGTAGTGTGCTTCTTCTACCTTTGGCAATAATAATTTCACTCAATCCTGGAAACACCAGTCCCAGTTTTGGCAGTCTGGAGAGTCAACTGCAGGCCAACTTGAGGGCTAAAGCCTCCTTCCCATTTGACCCTTCAGTCTGTTCCTCCAAAGCCGAGCATGGTTGGATTACCCCCGTGATGATAGACAAGTACAGCGAAGTAGTGACAAGGATTGCTAACCTCGTCTCAACGGGACCCTTCAAAGGCCGGGTGTATGAAGAACTCGTGGATTTCTTGGACACATATCCCTCCCGCTTGGCAGGATCCGCTGGATTGGAGGAGTCCATAGATTATCTCAAGAAGGAATTCGAGACCCTTGGAGACGTTGTGCAGGTGTGGACGGAAGAGGTCCAGGTTCCCAAGTGGGAACGTGGGAAGGAGGAGGCTCACCTCACATCCCCTCGCAACAAAACCCTCCATCTTTTCGCCCTTGGGGAGTCCGTCTCCACTCCAGAACAAGGGATTGAGGCGGGGGTCATTGTTTTCGACTCTCCCGACGAGATACCCTCCAACCTGTCCAATGTACTCAGCTTAATTATTCATAACTATTAGATTCACAGCTCTTGCTTCTTTTTAGATCGCAGGGAAAATCGTAGTTTGCAACTATGCCGGGTCGTCGGAGAGCATTTTGAGCACCAACAATACTGGCTACCCCCTCCTTGCCGCTGGGGGTGCCCTCGCCGTCCTATACCGTTCTTCAGCTTCCTACTCCCTCTATACTCCTCACACTCGGTGCAATCCAACCACCTTATCTATCTATCTTATCTAATTGACACAATTTATAGGAGGGCAAATCTGTACTACGACACGGTTTCCAGGGAAATCCCCATTGCATACCTGTCAGTGGAGGACTCGGAGTACTTGAGTCGGTTATCCAAAAGAAAGGATCCAATCCGCATTTCCCTTTCCCTGAGCAACCAATTCGAGCATGACAGAGCGTCTTCGAGGAACCTTTTCGCAGACTACCTTGGAACTTCTAAACCCTATGAACATGTCATAATCTCCGCCCACTCGGATGCGTGGGACGTGGGACAAGGGGCACAAGACGATGGGTTTGCACTTTTCCTCGTCCTGGAAACCCTCCGGCTACTAAATCATGCTGGACTAAGGCCCAAGCGGACCCTCCGAGCCGCCATTTGGACCTCAGAGGAGTATGGCTTCAACGGGTCGGCTTCCTATATTAAAGAGCATTGGGACGAGGTTGACCAGAACCTAACCCTCGCCATGGAGGCGGACTATGCCTGTTTGACAAGTGGAGGTTGGATATTCCATGGGAGGGAAGATATAGGATGCATACTAAAGCAAGTCTTGGACATGATGGGTCCTTCCACCAGTGGCCAAATGCTGTATGAAAGCGACACTTTTGCAACCGACCTGGATCTCTTCCTTGCACAAGGAATCCCTGTCGTGAGTCTTTTGGGGGATGATGGAAGGTATTTTTGGTACCATCACACAGCCGCGGACACAGTGACTGCTTTGGATGAGAGGGAGCTGGACCGTTGTCTCGTCTCCTGGGCAACAACTGCATACATCCTCGCGGATTTGGAGGAAGAAGAATTCGTAGTTCCTCCTAACTCAAGCCATGTATCGTCGGCATCATTTCTCATGATGAGCATATTATTATGCATAATTGCTGCTGCGAAGTTATAGATTACACTTACTTTTATTATTAGGAATGAAGTTTTAGAGAACAAGGAACAGGGCGATTAGGTTAAGCGCATTATCATCCATCATCGCATTTAAATTCATACACGCCACACTCGTGGTTTGACTTTTGACATCCTCCCTTTCTCTAACACTCTTTTAGTTTTTAGTCCCCTAAGGCATGCCAATGCCACGTGCCCCGTGTTAACAAATAGATATACACATCACATAATGCTGAATGAGATTAAACGATTTATTTCCATTTCCTTCCTTCCTTCCAACTCAAGAGTGAACATTCCCAACACAAAGTGTCTATATCCTGAATGAATTTGATGCTTTCACTCTGCCTTATTTGTTCATATGCATGCCCACCAATAGACGATGATCCACTTGAATTTCTCCAGTTGTGCGAAATGGTGAAGAATCTATTCCTCTCTTCCTCATTTGTTTAATCCCTTTTGCTTTCAGTTTAGTTTCACAACGTAGAAGGTGCACAACAACTGGTAATCTTTCCGATCTCGTCCTCTTTACATCTCATCATCTTTTGGGTCCCTGGAGGGAGAATTACCTAAAATCCCTTACTACAAGGACAGACAGATATAAAATTAAGCTTTTGCTCTTCTCTAATTCTAATCAACTATACTCTTACTAAAACATCCACACACTTCTATTATCTCCATCTATCTGTCTTCCTTTTACTCCCTGCTGGCATTTAAAGCATCCTCCGTCCTTCCTGTTGTCTCATCTCTCGTAAAGTAAACGTGTAAACCCATAAATTCTATTGAAGAGGAGGAAGTCATGGTGTAGCAGTTTGCATGAGAGAAAGGTGAGTAATTAAGTACTATTCTATGACTGGAGCAGCATGTCGGTCGGTCGTCGGTCTTGCCTCAATCTTTTATAATTTGCATGCAAGGAAATGATTCTACACGCCGTAATCAGAATGACATATTGCGGACGGATATAATTTTAGCTCTTTGCCACAATTAAATCGTTATGTGTCTATGATGAATGTCATTTTTAGATAGAGCTATACTCTAGGTTTTTAGGTTGACACTAATTTGCCTTAATTATTGTTGCAGAATGCCCTGCCCATGACTTTCGAGTCCCAATCTTCCCTCACCCTCGTCTACCATGCGACTCAGGCTGAAAGTGGAAATGAGTTTGGCTACGCTGTCGGCTTTCTGTTCAAAAGGAGGACGATTTGTGCCAATTTCTCCATCAGTCCTCCATCAGGTAGGGTAATTAATAATAATAATTCCATTCCAAAATAGTATTTTGTAACCGGATTATTTTGACTTAGGATATAAAAGGTGGCGAGAGGCACTATCTTCCTCGGGAACAGGGTCTCCCCTTCACGTCCAATCCAGTTACATTCGAAACCAGCACTACACCTCCTTTGAGTGCGTTTGGCCTGTGTCCATCCCTCCAAGATATAATCTAAGCATTGATTTCATTGCTGAAGAAATTGGTATGTTCTCAACACTTTTCTCTATCTATGGGTGGAATGATTGACTGGTTTTTAACTTCAAGAACAAGACTGCAATGCATGGAACCTCACTTTGTGGCCAGGGGAGCCAGCCTTCTCTTCCAACGACTACCGAAATGTGATTGGTTCATTTTGTCCACGAAGTATGAGGCAACAAGTGCGGGTTGCCTATGGATTAACGGAGGCTTATATTAGGTATAGGCTCCTTTTGACATTCTCAAAATTTGTGACCTTGTTTCTATTTTGTAATCTAGACTGACTGGGGTGTCGCTCAAATCCCCTCAATTCGAAATCCGGTGGAGGTACACTGACGTCCTGCTTCCAGGTCTGGCTGATGGGACTGCCATTATTAGCTCTAGCGATGGGTGTGGGGCGTGTAGATTAGAACGTTTATTTCTTTGGGTGGCATTTTTTATTTTCCTTTGTCATCAAGAATGAAATGAAATGACGCATACTAACTAAAAATAATCCTATTGCAAATGGCGTATGTAGGTTATCTACCGTCTTGTGACTGAGATTACCGCATGCAATGAAGCGTTGATACAAAGTTTTGTTGTGTTTGGCTTTGGAAATGAAGCTTGCATTCTCAGCCAGCCACCCACCACCTCTTCATTCAGCCAAAGCAATGGAGAGAGAAGAGTGTGGGAGACAAAGGCAGATGGAACGGAACATCTGATTTTTCAGTTTTGAACTTGCGCTTGAATTAGGGGACAAAATAGTTTTTGATTTTAAATTATCTCAATGATTAATCTGAGTCCTTGCTTTCGAAGAGAGGTTCAAAAGGGGGATGATAGGCACCTATGACACTGCATATTCATTGTGAAGTATGCTCCGTTCAACGTATCTCGTGCCGAGTGACAAATTGGGGCAAATAGATACATGAAACGAATTTATTAGGTAGATAACCTAAAAACTTAATTAGCCATCTGATCAAACAAAATGCGAAACAAAGTTTTTATGTGCAATAAAATCTGAACTAATTACACCAATGGTGACTTTATTTGTTGGACTTTCACACTTAATTAGCACCCGGCAAACAAACCGGGAATCCTTCCTTCCTACGTACACAGATACCAATTATCTAGGTAATTAAAATTGCATAAAAAGGGATCCATATTTGCAAAGAGTAAGCATCTAGAGTTCTTACGCAAATGCCATTTTTATATACTTTCACCCTGGACTTTGTCCTCATCGTGGGATGGCAGCAGGATTTGCACTGCCTCAAGTTTGTTAATTAGTGTGTTCGATAAGAAATCTAGCAATGCCTCATTACAGAAGTTGACAATCTTATTTGACATTCAATTCCTTGCTTACTTTCCAAATCGTATAAAAAGACCTTCACTACTTTCTTCAAGAGTTTCTTTACAAACTGAGAAGTCTCATTGTTCTAAACCTACACTCCAACAATCATCCATGGTTGTGAATCATAACTTTGAAAAGGACCTGGATTTTCCTCCTAGGCTTTACATTGTCAACCCTTCTGGAGTCATGGTGGACCCAGAGGAACTCCTCGTCTCATATTCCCCAAACCGTGGTAAAGTCACGAAGGTGCTCAAGCCACTCCACATCCTCCTCGCTTGTTTAGGCCGGTCACCCTTTAAACCGAAAAAGTGGAGGCTGACTCCTTCTTCGTCTACTTCTTCTTTGGAGAAAGGAACAATAAAAAACAGGGGCAGGAGTGTAAATCCAATTGAATCTGACAATTTGAATACTTTTCGTTTCATAAAAGGAGACACTTCACCCGGCATAAACACAGTCATCAATAATGAGACTATCTCCTTTTCTCTCTCACAAAATCACGAGGGGACTGGATTTGACTACAGGGAAAGTAGTGAGACTTCATCCGAGTACATCACATCCTCACTCAAATCCCTCTCTTGGATTTATTTCATCTTCACAACCTTCCTCCTCACCATCGTCCTCCTCTTCTCTACCATGGGCTTTTGCGACTACGTGCTGGACTGGGACCTCTTCACTTTCACCAGTCCAACCCCTTCTTCTACAAATGGCACAAATCATACCATCCTTGACGTGGCTGCTAGACGGAGGATGATGATTCGGACCAAGTGGGAGGAAGAGGAGCAGAGGAATTTTCAATCCAACCTCGTCCCCTTTGTCCTTGTGTGGAGTTGCCTCATGCACTCATCCATTTCAAGTATTTCCTTCATCATTAATCGTGTGAAGGTGGTTCAGTTGCTCAATTACTGGAATTGGGCTGTGGATGAAATGAACATGGAGTTGCCCAGGGGCATCAAAAGGTACATTTGGAGCAACCACCTCATGTTCTTTGCCTTCCTTGTGGTCATCTTCCTGGCATACAGGGTTATGTAAGTGCTCTTTTAACATATGTACCTCTCACTAATTATTACTGACCCAGGCACCTTGGCGTCATTCGAGGAGGAGCGACCCTCGTAGGGATCCTGACCTTTCGCCCCCTAAATCCCTTGTTTCACCCAGAGTCAGTCGAGGAACTCTACTTTCTGGCGTCAAATGTGAGGCTGTTTGGAGTCGTGACCATCCTGTACTCCGTGTACGCTTCCAGAGCCTTCCTCTTCCTCTTCTCTTTTAAATGCAAGCTCCTTCGACATGCCCTTAAGACTTGGAATGAAAGGTTTGAACAAATGTTGATGATATCCGCGTGTGGGAGGGAGAAATCAGTCGCAGGTGCATTGATACAATACTTAAGAGTGTATATGTCATATTATTATTCTATTCTCATAGCCATCAATGGTGTAGAACAAGCCAACTGCAAACGCCTCTTTGAGGATTATAGAGTCATTCTCAAGCTGGTCAGCTTGATGGATAAGGCATTTGGAGCCATCCTCCAGTCCTACTATGGAAGCCAGGTAGGTATAAATGAAAAGCTTATATGATTTTGAGTCAAATCTGAGTCTCCTTTTCCCCATATAGCTTTCCAACATGTGCTTTGATCTCTACTACTTGGCCAGCTCAGGGTCCCACGGTCATTTGCGCAACTCTTCCCTGGACGTCGTCGCAGCTGCCGTCATCCTTGTGCAAAATGTCTACATATTCTTCAACGTATCTCTAGACGCTGCGTATGTGAATGAGGAGGCGTCCCGGGGCATGGAGATACTCAAGAGTTTTGGTACAGCCCCGACGGATGGGCTGCATAAGAAATACTTGGTATGCATGCATGCCATTTATAGGCAAAACTAAACTACATCTTATCATCTGTAGATAAGGAACATGCAACTGATATTTTCCCAAAACGTGGTCTTGACTGGGGGAAAATATTTCCGTGTTGACAGGCCCTTCATTGTCACAGTGAGTTTAGTTATTGAATGATGAAGGTTTTATAAAAAGGTATTTTGCATTTGCATAGGTACTTGGAGCAGTATTCACATACTTCATCATCGTTCTCCAAGTCGGACCCTCCTTACACAAAAGGTTGTGAGGGAATTCGCAATTCAAGAGATTTGGAGAAAACGGATTCTGTATGACTCTGAGTCAAGCAATTTTATTTTGCATAATAAGCGTGCGTATTGGCATGACAAAGTGCATGCATTCCGAATCAATTATCCAATTAATTACCATATCTAATCATTTTAATTATGGGAGATTGGCATTGGCAAATTAACTAGTCATTCACGTCACAACCAATAGACCGATATGACCAAAATGTACCTACCTGGAAAAGTAATTTTTTTGCAAAGAAAATTACAAAGTTAGGAATGATGAGAAACAATAGGAACGAAGCTACTAAGAATAATAAACACTGAAATGATTTCCAGAGATCAGATGACCAATGCATTTGTGCTGTGCATCACGTTGGGAGAGATTGAGTTTGAGACAAACCCGGGGAATGAATGCAAAGTCAATTCCACCTGCCTTGCAATTCCATTCCATCCCCACAAAATACCCTCCTGACACCAAATAAAGTCAAAATGGAAACTATTAATGCACCAATCCCCTCCCCCTAAGTTTTCCCCTGGAGGCATTCAAAAACCCCCTTCAAATCGACCACCCCCCGTCCCCAAACGAGGGGAACAACTGCCGGGCCTTACGCCGCCGGACTCTGGGGCAAGGCAAGAGTGAGGCCTGGTTTTTGAAAATTTGGATAAAAAACAATTCCTCTGGCCTCTCTGTTTCAGAGACAGAGAGGACCACACCGGTTTGACCATGCAGTTAAATATTTTTTGGACTGGGTCGCCTTTGCTGCAGTGGCAGTGCAGCAAAGCTCGGCCCGGATGAAACAAAATCAAAAGATACAAATTCTAGTATTTAAGAAAAAGGCTACGGACATTTGGTCGAAGATCGGAAAGCTTGGCCAAATTGCCGAAGGCTGTTGTTGTTGTTGTTGTTGACCGACGAGAAACCCGTGAGAATTAACACGACCGCTTACTGCAGGTTGCGACCTATCATTCTCGATTCTCGGACATTTGGACGAAGATTTGAGCGTATATTGTCAAAGGCATTGGAAAATTCAATTAGTCATTCAGTCACGTCACAACTCATGGAGCTATGATCTACGAATGATGGCTTCTCCTTGCGCAAAGAATGATTGCATTAGTCATTCCTCAATTACGTTTTCAATCGAATGACGACATTCTTATCGTGGACATTTGATAGAAGACGTGAGGTGTCCCATTCTGATAAGTCAGTATATGGTGAAGCTCTAATGCATGTATTTAGCCTGGAAAGGATAAGGTTGCATGAAGAAGATGTAAATTGCATGGAAAATATATTCTTTCTATCCTGCCAATAAAGGTAACTTTGACTTTACGGGTGACATTATTATTACTATTTAAACCACCACTGCTTATTCCAAATATCTAAATGTGACAATGATATGATTATCAAACCTTTTATCTGCATATTCCAGATAAGGAAATCATTACAGTTGACTTTACGTACGTCGTGTGCTTCGGTTTCTTTCTCCCTCTCGTTGTCTTTTATGATGACAGTTCGTTTACGTTTCCTATACATTTTAATTTATGTTGCAAGCACAGATTAATGTAATGAACTGCATCCATCCTCTCCATGTTTTAGTCACTAAAGTATTTATTTCCTAACGTCACAAATAAAATGAGACAAATACCTATTCAATACCACAAACCAATGTCATAGCTTGACAATCCATCATTGATTTATTTGATGTGACAATCAATTCACAAGTCAAAAGAGAGAGAGAGACAATTTCAGTAAATTCCTTTCAACAAGCCATACCTACATCGTAATCAAATATCATTCAGTTCTCTCTCATCTCATCTCATCATCTCTCCATATACTCTTCAGTCAGTCATTAAAGAACATTTTAAAAATAATAAAACAAATTTTATGTGTTCCTCCTCATACTATTGATGGAAGTGGCATTTTTTTGGACCTGAAGATTTTTGAAAGTCGACGAAAGATAAGTTTCTCTGGACATTGAACCTGCAGACAGACTTTGCTGGAGACAATCAATCCACACCCCTCACAAAGACTAAAGGACGATCAGGTACGTGTAAAACTTAATTTATTTTCAATGCATGCCACAACCTTAGCCAATGTTAAATGGATAGATGTAAAATATTATACACGTTAGTATAATAATGCATTCTTGAAGGGAAATTGTTCGGAAAGATGTAGAGCGTGTCTGTGTGTTGAGAGGATGATGTGTGTATAATAATAATGCACCATCATCAATTGCAATAATTGTAATGAGATAGACTCTCATGAAGAGTATTAAAGTGCAGTGCATCTCATCTCGAATGTTATTTTTTCAATTCCATGAAAGGCAAAGAAGCTTAACGTTTTATGAATTACGTTTCAAAAACAAATGCATCTCATTCATTCATTCATTCAGGGCTCATGATTTGGTTGAGTAACAAGTCATGCACTTGCATTTTTTTTGTACTTGAAGGGGTGAAGCTTTCCTCGTCGTAGGTGGCACACATCACATCATCATAATAATAATTTGCCTAAAAGACTATAAGACTATTAATAGGTAAGCCACACAATCGTAGAGAGAAACCACACTTATAAAAATTTAAATGGGGAGAGAAGTGGTACAATTCGTATCCCGACAGAAAGATACATACATAGATTCATAAATAATATTGTGATATCAGACACAAAAGGAACGAGAGAGGATTGTTTTGTAATTTGACACATTTTGAATGGCATGGATTCTTAACGTGCCTTCATAATTGTGTATTCCTATTACTTCATCATCATCCTATAGGCCAATTGAGGGTTAGTACAGTGACACACCGACAGTTTAAAAAACTATCTGTCCTTTTTCCTTTAGATATTATCCAAGAAACATGGCTGAACTAGCGCTACCGGCTTTGGACGAATTCACCGCGAGAATAGTGGCAAGGGACTGTGAAATTTTTGCACCCCACAATCAGCTCAGGACTTTCTGTGAGGAGTATGTCAAGCTCAAGGATGTAAGTCTTGGTTTGCTACCCTTAATATTAATCAATTAATTCCCTTGTTTTGGAAATATGACTATATTATAGAAACAGGACGACCTGGACACGCATCTGTACATCACGGCGGGGGTATTGGGAGGTGCTGTTCTAATCCTCATCATTCTGGTCATCCTCCTCTTCGTCAAAATAAATAAGTACGTTCCACTGGTATCTTAATGAATGAATCAAAGTCTTACATTTGTATTGTTATAGTCAATACAAAGACTTGGAGAGGGCCGGTTCAGTACGTGCGGATGAGTTGAGGAAGCGAGGTTACAGCACCTACACCGGACGCCCAGAGCCCATCCGTCCTTCCGTCAAGTGAGTCCATAAAGCATAACTTTCATTCAAAACGCTGATAACATTTCATTCAATATATCTAGTACTGCATTCCCAATGTCACCCCACCCACCACCCTACCCACCCAACTCCGGCCACAACAACCCGGCCTTTGACATTAATAGCAATGGAGGGGTCCGCGTCCTTCCAAGGAACCCACCCGCCCTCCGGACTCACAGTATGAATGATAAATTCTACTAAAAGGAAGAACAAGAAGAAGGTGCACCTGCGACTTTGATACATTTCAAGATAATTTTTAACCTTTTCCTAAAGTTTCTTCCTAAAAGCCCTGCCTAACTCGCCAAATTATGTTGGCATAAATTATTAAATAAGAAAGCGTAATTTATTGCCTACCTCTTCACTTTTCAAGAAATGAGAAAAAGATTAAAATTAATAGAGTATACTACACTAACTACGGCTTCATTCATCAAAGCCATTATTCTTATTCTTAGCTTCTACCTACATTATTTTGTATCCGCGTGTAAGTATCTTAATGCGTATGATGAATTGTGATTTTTTTACATTTTAGAAATGTGACGTAAAAAGTGAATTATTGAATTGGATTGGAGGCACTTTCCATCTTCTATTGAGAATTATTGACCCCTTCCTTATATTCGTCTTCTTATAAGTTTTAGCTGTAAGTTTTTAGATTATTGAAGGATCCTCTCACCATCAGAATAATAAAAAAAAATAAGAGTGATCAAACTAGAATTTTACAGTTTTATGAACTTCTTATTTTTTTAGGCATTTTACTATCGCGTCTCACAATGCCTCGCTCAGCCGTCATCATGCAACATCTCAAATTGCTTGACTCATCCAACACTTGAAAAAAAGCTTTCCGCAGGAATGACGACAATGC